>CM034352.1:29313331-29453978 GCA_019925275.1 Mytilus edulis
GTTTATAAGTAGCATTGGTCGCGATTAATATAAGACATTTTTCAGAAAAAAATCAATAAACTCAATTAAATATGAATATACTTCGTTGATTACAAATTTCCCTGTTATATAGAATAAATGAATTAGTTTTGGCTTATCTTTGAGACATTGGAATCAAAACAAAAATATACAAAATTACCGTTGATGAAATAGATATTCAATTCATTGTTTTGTCAGCACAAATTAAGCGACATCAAATCAAATACAAAAAGTTTTATGTTAAGTCGTCATAATAAATAGCAAAGCAAATCCGGGTTACAAAAGCATTTGTAAGGCAAGCAAAGTATGTTTCAACTAAAACTGTTAGCACTGAAGATAAGCACGCTCTAAAAGCAGAATGAAAAAAACCTAAAGAAACAAGGGAAATAGCTAACATCAACAGATCTAATCCTTTCCTATTTATTACAATTAAAAAAGCAAATACATAAAAAAAAAATACGAATTGGGAATGATTCGAAGACACTATAAAAAAACACCCTAAGAGCAGAAAACATCCCAAGGCCATCAATGGTTCTTCATCGCAGTAAAGTAAAATAAATAATCAACTAGTTCCCGTAAATTCAATATCTTGTCTATAATTTTGTTAATGTCACTAAAATTGAGAATGGAAATGAGGAGCATGTCAAAGAAACAACAACCCGACCAAAAAGCAGAAAAGTCCAAAGGCTACCAATGGTTCTTAAAAGCAGCAAGAAAATCCTTTACCCGGAGGAGGGCCTCAGCTGGCCCCTAGTTCAGTGAAAAGGGACGTAATAGTAAACTCCAAAACAGATCAATGAACTAAAGCTAAAAACCACCTGACGAGCAAGGCTCCCTACTTGAGACAGAGGCGAAAAAGTGGCGGGTTTAAAACGTATATTATTTTGTTGCCAAATCATTATTAATGTAGTAAAACAACCATTATTATAAAAATCTTATTTCTATTAAACAGAATGTAGAGATATACAAGGTAAATGTCGTCAAGTTGGAGATTCTGG
This sequence comes from Mytilus edulis, assembly GCA_019925275.1. NCBI lineage: Eukaryota > Metazoa > Mollusca > Bivalvia > Mytilida > Mytilidae > Mytilus > Mytilus edulis. The sequence continues at coordinate 29,314,348 of CM034352.1, forward strand.
ATTTGATGTTAAAATGAACGGCTTAATTTACCAGAGCTGTTTATGTAATTACGAGAATGAGAAAGTGGTGTATCAGTGTCAATCAACCTCTGAACTCCCCTAGGAGAAGACCTTTTTGACGCAGTCCAAATATTTTTAAAACATTTATTGAATAAATTAATATAATATCATGCGCTCTTATTTTCATGCCAATGTGAACCTTGCTGTGCATTTATTATAATACTAGTAGACATTGGAGCATGATAGTGTTTCCCTTTTTGGAACACAACATATTATTCCATCTTTTATTCTGGTAAATATTGTTCAAACTTACATTTTCACAATACATATAGAAAAGGATATAATAGTATTTGTCGATGAAACAGTGAATCAAAAACAAACACTCGACGCACAATTGAGCCTATGCTGTTTCTAACCATTATACTGATACAGTTTGAACACCTGTCTTGGACCTTTGTTTTTCCCCATAAGTTTTATATGCTCACATAAAAGTCTATGTATGCTTCCTTGGATAATAATAGGTAATTTCGACATGTACATTATTGACTTTAATATTTTTTATTTTAAATGTTCCTAGTAAAGTGCAATCAATAAAAGTGCTTCACTTAGGATGTATTCCGTTTATAAAATGTTATCTTCCTTTACATGTACATAAACATCTGCTGTATACAGTATGAATTTGGTGTTCTGTGATACCAAGTCCTTGTTGATAAATGTTTTGTATCAACTTGAAATGGTGCTTTATTGTCTATCAAAGATTCTAGGTACTTACGTTGTATAACTCTTTTAAAAGAGGGATGAAAGATACCTGAGGGACAGTCAAAATCATAAATGAAAATAAACTGACAACGCCATGGCTAAAATTGCGTGTTCTGGTGTTCTTTTTCTTTGTGTATTTTTATCCTTTACTGTTTTGTCTATTTTTGGTAATATCCTTTCGGCGTGAACGGTATTCATATATATTGCTAGTGTGTTATTGCGCTATGGTATTTTTTGTATTCTTTACTTTCACTGTTGCTTTTTTGTTTTGTCCATAGATGGTCTCATGCAATTTTGTTTTTCTTAGTTAACATTGTTGTTTGTGTTCATAGTGAATAAGATTATAACCCAATATTGACGGCTGTATCCCAGTTTTAGACATTTTAACCTTGGTCTTATTATGTCTGTTTATTTTGCTCAAACTATGTTGTCAATACAATTGAATTTGATGTGACCATCAAACAAATGGGACGAAAGATACCAGAGGGACAATCAAACTCATAGATCGAAAATAAAAGACAAACAGACAAATAATAGTACACAAGACATAACATAGAAAACTCAAGACTAAGGGTGATATCACGTGCTTCGAAATAGTAAGCATATCTTGGCACCATTCAAGTGAGTTGTTTAGCTAGCTATAAATCTAGGTTTAATCCATTTTTATCTACATAAGGAAATGTCTGTACTAAGTCATAAATATTACAGTTTTTTAGCTCACCTGGCCTAAAAGGCCATGTGAGCTTTTCTCATCACTTGGCGTCCGTCGTCGTCGTCTGTCGTCGTTAACAATTTTTCAAACATCTTCTCCTTTGAAACTACTGAATGGATTTGAATGAAACTTAGCATGATTGTTCCTTAGATTATCCTGCACAAAGTGTGTGCTTCGATTTTGATCCGTCAAAAAACATGGCCGCCGTTACTTAAAATAGAACATAGGGGTCAAATGCAGTTTTTGGCTTATATCTCAAAAACGAAAGCATTTAGAGCAAATCTGACATAGTAAAAATGTTCATTAGGTCAAGATCTATCAGCCCTGAAATTTTCAGATGAATCAAACAAACCATTGTTGGGTTACTGCCACTTAATTGGTAATTTTAAGGAAATTTTGCAGTTTTTGGTCATTATCTTGAATATTATTATAGATAAAGATAAACTGTTTACAGCAAAAATGATCAGCAAAGTAAGATCTACAAATAAGGTAATATGACCAAAATTGTCAATTGACCCCTTAAGGGGTTATTGTCCTTTAATGACAATTTTTCACAATTTGTTCATCATATTTGCTAACTTTAAAAAATCTTCTCCTCTAAAACTACTTAACCAAATTCAACCAATCTTCGACTGAATGATCAGTAGGGTGTATAAAATAAAGTTTGTGCTTTATTTTTTATTACGTCAAAAAACATGGCCGTCATGGCTAAAAATAGAACACAGGGTAAAATGCAGTTTTTGGCTTATATCTCAAAAACTCCAGCATTTAGAGCAAATAAGACGGAAGTTAAAGTATTTATTAGGTCAAGGTCTACCTGTCCTGAAATTTTCAGCCGAATTGGGTAACTGGTTTTTCAGGTATAATGCCCCTGAATTGATGATTTTAAAGAAATTTTGCAGTTTTTGGTTATTATCTTGAATATTATTATAGATACAGATAAACTGTTTATAGCAAAAATGTTAAGCAAAGTAAGATCTACAAATAAGTCAATTTGACCAAAATTGTCAATTGACCCCTTAAGGAGTTATTGCCCTTTAAAGACTTTTTTCACAATTTGTTCATCATGTTGACTTACTTTAAAAAATATTCTCCTTTGAAACTGCTGTATCAATTTCAGCCAAACTTAGGCTAAATGAGTTTCAGAGTATCTAGTATAAATTTTATATTTCATTTCCTTGTATGTCAGAAACATAGCTCCTATGGCTAAAATAGAACATAGGAGAAAATGATATTTTTTTTGCTTTTGAAGAAAATAGGACGATTCAAAGAACATTTAAATAAATTGAAAAGCCAAAATAATCATTGATGAGAGATTTAACCCAAAAAATTAAGGTGAGCGATTCAGGCTCTTGAGAGCCTCTTGTTTCATTTGTTTTATGTGTTTGAGCTTTTGATTTTGCCATTTCAGCTGATTGTCCATTATGACAAACGTGTGTCAGAAATCATATCTGATATTCTTCGTCAGTCATACTTTATTTGCTTTTGTGTTTGTCGAGGAATTAAAAATATATTTGTTTAAGACTTGAGAAAAAACGGACAGAAAATATACGTGTTCTCTCTATTTATATTTTGTAGCAAGGTGCAATTAACTAAAACTATTTTAATTCGATTTACATATGAACATTTAAAAAATGTATGTTTATTAGTATATATAAATATTGACTTGTTTACAGGGTTTATAGAGGTGATCACGTTTCAATATTCAGTCATAAACAAATATCAAATTGTTGCAAATTTTAAGTACGATACAAACTAAATACGAATAAAACAATAAAATGAAATAGCAACGAAGTAATCACAACATCTTAACATACATAGATGATTAAGGTAGCACAATACAAAGATTTTGTTACTCCCAATTAGACAACTTTAAACTGATGTAATTCATTTCATCCTTCTTTATATTTTATAAATGAGGTACCAAAAGAAAGAAGAAAGATTAATCTTTCAAATTGTGATAATTTCATTATGACATAATGTTTGAAAAAATGGTGAAAAAAACATTCAAGTATAGACATCACAATATGGCAACTAATTACATAACAATTAATGATGTAATAATTATGTCATAATGAAATTATTACAATTTAAATATTGGTCCTTCTTCTTTCTTTTGGTACCTCATTTATAAAATTTAAAGAAAGATGAGTGGAATTACATCAGTTTAAAGATGTCTGATTGGGGATGAAAAAAATTTGTATTGTGCTACCTTAAGATGTGATTCATTTTTTTTAATAGAAAACGAATCAGGCTATAGTAAAGGGGGAACATGTTTGAAGACAGACAATAACACAATACAAGACAAATTAAGAATGAGCAGCAAACTAAAACAAAACAACTTGAATAAATGTTTAGTTTGCTACACAAGTCGCAAGTCGTGCTACTCGAATACTTAGATTGAATGAAAACTAGTTGATGAAACGTTTTTCCCGGTAAGGAAACGTTCAGTAGTCAGTTAGTTTGTAGTACACTATCAAATCAATCTACTCCACCCTTAGACATTACAAAATTTAAAACCAATTACTATTATCTATCATGCTAATTAACCGTTTCAGAGGACAATATTTGCAGTGAAAGCACAGTATTTGTGATAAAGGATACATAAGACCATGAAAGATTACAAAATGGCATTGCTATGTATTTTGTAGGAGGACTAAAATGATAGCATGAAAATTTATTGACAAATCTTGGGTATTGGTAATAAGGGGTATTCAAGGGTAAATACAATGTACATCATCTGAAAGAAACACTTTTCATGAATCGAATGGTGTATGGAACCAAAAAAATTAAGACTAAATTGAAAGAGAAATAATTAAGGGTTTTAAGCGGAGAGGTGAAAAAAGTAGTTGGGTTCCTTCGCGTAAATATACGTTGATAGTGGGTCTTCCAATGGATAGAAATAAGTGCCTGTGCCCTCAAAACGTAACATTTAATTTGTTACCCAAGAAATCAAGCATCTTGATAAGGTCAGTTTATTGAATTTCTTGTTTGAATCAGAGATGTGTTAGATAGTACGAGTTATCCCTTTCCACGAAAATATATATATATCCATTATAATACCTGAACTAGTACATATTTGTTTAGGGGCCAGCTAAAGGACTCCTCCGGCTACGGGAGTTAGTAGTAGGGAGTGTTCAGTTTTAAGTGAGGAAAAAAGGTAGGCACGCTGGCACGGATAAATATGGTCATGCCCCTCCCACCGAAAAAAGGTAGGCACGCTGGCACGGATAAATATGGTCATGCCCCTCCCTCCCTATCAATCAACAGAAGTCATGACCTTTCGTTTCGATTACACATAAACTTATTTGGTCATAACGATCTGTGAAAAATCTATACATTCACACGTTGTATCCAAATAAGTTCATCGGGTGAGGCTGAAAAGATAGTGTTACCTCCTCGAACAACATTTGCCTGGTCATATAATCAAATTTGGATTCAGATCGACTACGTCATCGTGTAAAATCACGTGATCGTATCGAGGAACTCTGATACAAAAAAGGGAAGCAACTCTTCATGATGTGAACATCAATCACCGATTAATCGTATCGTGTTCGGGGCAAATAGAAAAAATACCAACGCAGATGTCAGTTTCATATATATTTATTACATTCATTCGTACAATGCAAGCAGTTTGTCGTCGTTACTCATCAAGTCTCTAGACGAAAAATCTTTCACAATGTCTTCCATGCTAATGTTTCTATATCTCATCTTCACGAAATGTACACAATAGATTCCGCACGTATCGGATGATCCCGGTTGCACTTGAGTCGTACTGAATCTGTATTGAGGTCCATTGGCGATGAGCACGTTCATGAAGCGACGATGGTAATACTCCGGAGAACGTCCGAACGAATCGAAAAATTCGACGGGTCCCTCTCGCGGGAAGTGGAACGCCAACCAGTGAATGCCCTTGCCGTCGCAGTCGTCCGTGTTGACGACGAAACTGCTGGGCCTGTTTGAGACTTCATCCGGCAGTGCATCGGCACAGCACACGGTCGCCGGCAGGTCTTCGAGATAACACTCCAGTTCGTATCCGTAGGTTCCCTCCACGCCGTCGTCTTCCGTTCTGCATCGTTTGGCGGATGGTTCGTCGCCACAGTCCCTCTCTTGATGGATCTCGAGCCCCGGGCGTGCGCAAATACCAGTCCGCATGCGCGGCAAGCCATCAGGTCCGATTCGCTTCCGACGTCTTCTTCTCCGAATTCCATGGTGTTCGATTCGCTTCCGGTGGAATCGACGTCTTCGTCCTCGGCTTCGGCGTCGTCCTCGCCTCCGCCCAAGACGTCGCTACGTAATCTCAAGTGTTCGGGTGTAGCGGCCTTCAGATCCACCAGAAGGTATTCGAAGGGTCTCCTCGTGGCCTCTCGGAACGTTTGCATCAAGTGGTGTCTCTGACTCGGATACATCTGTCTACCTAGCGTGGCGACGGGCTGGCGATCGACTGGATTGTCGAAGAGGACCAGGTAGTGACAGTTTCTCCTCTGAGTCGGATCCTTCCCGAAATACAGGTTCTGATTCACAGCTACCACCGACAGGTTACGATGATGCGATCCTTCCGTGAACAAGTCGTTGATGCGACGGTCTTTGGCCGAGGTCGACATCAGGTCGTCCAGCACGAGTAAGTTTCTGGTCCGTGCATCGAAGAAGTGATCGGCTTCCAACTCGGTCGGGATACCGCGAACGAATTCCACGGTGGGCACCACCGTCTTTCGAATCTCGTCGTAGAGGGGTTGCCATCGTCGGTACAGCCAGACGATCCTCTCCGGTACCGGGTTGCACGTGGATCTTCGCAATGCTTCCTTCACGAAAAACGTCTTGCCGCAGGAGGTCGGACCGGAGACGATCATGGTGAACGGGTGTTGAAAACGAAAACTTTCTTGCGTCGCATTTTGCGGTGGCGGCGGCGGCGGTGGCGGCGGCGGCGGTGGCGGTGGTGGTACGCCAGTACCATGCTTATTTCGATGATGCCTCAACATGACGTCTCTTCTCGAAAACATTCTTTGACAGCTAGGACACTCCATCCTCACTTCAAGGGTGGAACTTTCCCTCTTATAACTTTTGTCGGAAATGAAGCAAGCAGAACACGTGATCATCTTTGCAACGGCACACGCGAAGTCGATCGTCTCTCAAGGTGATTTCCAATATTTCCATCTCGCCTCCCCTCGACGCGAGGTAGAGCGGTCTCTCGAAAATTATCTCCGTGGTCTCTTCTTTTCTGATGGCTACGGATTGAAGCAGTGGCAGGTAAGTGTCTCTGACGTAAGATTCATCCCTTACCAGATCGCAACACACGTACATCCTCTGCGTAGACGTTTCAAAAGCCGGTACAAAGGTCATCTCCAACAGAGCACACTCCCACGTTCCTTTCATTAAGTGTGATCTAGGTAAACGTATTCTGAACTGTCCTCCCCTATTCTGGGGGAAAAGTTGGAGCGAGTCTCCACTATTGACGAATAAGTAAAACTCGTCCATGGTTTTGATTAAGCATTCGATCCTCTTCCTCTTATAACCATCGCCGCCGCCGCCGCCCTCGCCGCCACCGCCGCCACCGCCACCGCCCCCGCCGCCACCGCCGCCACGGCATGACCATGGTTTTTTTATACAAGTGTCCATACATTTCATATGTCTCGAATGAGTACCGAAGTTCGATTAAAACCACATAACACCATGCAAAGATTTTTTTTTTGTCAACAATAAATGTATATTGTGTATAATAAAATGTATATTGTGTATGTTTCATATTGTCGTGCATCTGGCCTGATGGAAAGTCGAAAACTACTTTTCGTCGTTATCTCCCCTTCCTTCCTTGTAATAACGAAAAATAGTTCTCGACTTTCCAGTCTACAATAAATAATAGGAAATGAATGAAAGCAAATTAGACACTAAAGATTTATTAACATTAGTTACAAATTGAAAAAAAAAAAAAAAAAAAAAACCAGAAACATCATCTATATATTATTAATCCATAAATAATTAGCAATGTTAATTTGTAAAGCGGTCACCAAGTTGGATTATTTTCTTTGTCATTTCATAGAATCCATCTTTGTCTGGTAAATTTGGTAAATATTTTCTCGCCATTCACAGTTTTGTAAAAGGTTTATAAATGTATTTTTCAACTCCAATGATATGTCTGTAAGTTTAGTGTCCCTTTTCCACAATTCTAAGAGTTCTTCGCAATCAACATTTTCCAAGGCATCGTCGAAGTATATATTCAGTTGTTCTAACTCGGACATCATGAGACAGGAATGATTTCTCTGACTGGGATGATTGTTTCTACATCCAAAACAATGTTTTCTGGTTAAAAGTCTGACTTCTTCTACCACTTTTCTAGCATATAAGAACAAGTATATATCAATCGTCATTCGAATCTCTTTACCCTCAGTTATGGTTTGTGTTGATTCCATCTCGATAGTTTATGAAGACTCTGTGAACGTTGGATTCCAACGCTGTTTATAAAGGGTATTTGATCACGTGATGATGTGTGGTTTGATTGGCTTAACAACACTGACAGATGTCAAAATCGGGAATTTGATGTGGTAGCGAAGAGATAATTGGGTTCCCATTTTAAATGTTCTGTTTGTATACAGTCGTTTTTTTTTTTGTCTAAGCCAGTAGTGTAGTTCCATTTTTTGAACGACTAAAACACATTCTTGGTAAATGAAAGCGATTAGAAACAACCACTGGGTGAAATGAAAACGTTCTAAAACGTAATGGAAATTACACAAGACTGGGACCATTTTTCCGTGAACTTTAAATTTGATAGATAATTTATTGTAAAATAATATTGATGATGAAAGTGATTCCTTTGAGGATTTGATATAATTATCTCGCTGTGCACTTATGTCCATCTGGTATGAATTTAAAAGTGTGTGTGTAAGAATAACAATAAATAATTATTATTTACAGGGATATAATAAATGTCATTTATCATAACATTGCGATTTTAATAAATGAGAAACTCACGCATCTCAAATAAAAGTAGGCTTCATTGAACAATAATTGTATTTAGCAGGAAAGTTCTGTGTATCTAATTAGTCACTCGAGTTATCTTTGTTATAAATCAACAAAGACGTGAAATTCAATCCCCAGACATATATATACACACACTGATCAATGTATCAAAAGATAAGACTAATGCGAATGTATCGGTCAGTCTTCTAACATATGTGTGATTTTCAATTATAAAAGGAAGCCAGCTTTATGATACAGCAAGACGTACACGCGTGCATTTCTTGTTGATTGGAATATAATGACTACAAGCGACGTTCGGATAAAGTAAGTAAATAAGTTTGTTTTCATTTATGTATAATTTAATTATTTATTTGATCATTTGTTTTAATTGCAACGCATATTATTCATATATTTACTTTTGTTATAAAAACTAATATAATGGCATGCGCTCAAATCTCGAGGTTCAAATATATATAAGTCGATCTGAATCCAAATTTGATTATATGACCAGGCAAATGTTGTTCGAGGAGGTAACACTATCTTTTCAGCCTCACCCGATGAACTTATTTGGATACAACGTGTGAATGTATAGATTTTTCACAGATCGTTATGACCAAATAAGTTTATGTGTAATCGAAACGAAAGGTCATGACTTCTGTTGATTGATAGGGAGGGAGGGGCATGACCATATTTATCCGTGCCAGCGTGCCTACCTTTTTTCGGTGGGAGGGGCATGACCATATTTATCCGTGCCAGCGTGCCTACCTTTTTTCCTCACTTAAAACTGAACACTCCCTACTACTGGAGTTTCTCGCTGCATTTAAGATCCATTGGTGGCCTTCAGCTGTTGTCTGCACTATGGTCGAGTTGTTGTCTCCTTGACACATTCCCTATTTCTATTCTCAATTTTATTTGTACTTTTATCTGCATTGGCCTTTTTTAAAAACAAAAGAGAATCAACTCTTTTTATTTGTCTTTTATTTTAGCGTTTTAAATGATAATAAAATTGAAACCCAACCAAAGAGCAGATGACATATGTGTGTCTTGCATTTGTACTTGTCAAAGTTATTTGATTGTCATACATGTTTAAAGTACGCTTCATACTTTATAAAAGTTTTTCCCTTATTAAAAATTCACATTGTGCTTCCCCCACACTCATATACTATTTATCTTACTACGTGTGTGGGCTACGGGTTAATGATAACAATGACAAAAAAATAAGGTTCAAACTTAACAATGTCATAGGGAAAAAAATTATTTTATGAATATTTAATTGACCTACTTCTAACACAACAATCCAATACTACGTTTCCTTATCGTATTTTCAAATGAACGTTTGAAGTTCCGCATACCATCATACTGAACAAAAATACATCATTTGTTTTAAAAATAACTCTAGAAAAACAATACGAAAAAATAACAAAATTGAAATACAACTTCGACACAGTCAACGATATAGCAACTCAAACATAGTAGAACGCAGATTTACAAGAACGTTTTATCATTAATAAAACAGACAAGAAAGTACAGCATTCATATTGTCTTACAAAAGCAATGATAAGGCCGTACGGGGACCTAGTATGTTATTTTTGTCTCGTTTGATCTCTTGTGGATAGTTGTATCATTTGTAATCATACTACATCTTCTTTTTTTTTTTATATAAGGTATCAATTAGAACACATAAAATAAACGCAATTAACATTCATTCCCAATCAATGACAGGCAGTACGCAAACCTATAGTGCCATCTGATTTAAACGGTCGGAAACCAAATAAAGATTAGAGAGAGAAAAATCGTAAAGGTAATATCAAGACATTGGCATATAAAAAACCTAACGACGGTAAATTAATATCCACAACGTATGTATACATTAGACGATTCAGGGGCGGATGCAGGAATTTTCGAAAGGGGGGGTGCTAACCCAGGGCACCCAGGGCAAAGGGGGGGTGCAAAACATATGTCCCGATACAAATGCATTGATCGGCAAAAATAAAGGGGGTGCGCACCCCCGGAACCCCCCCCCCCCCTGGATCCGCCACTGCGATTTAGACGAACCGATTATCAGTTTGTCTGCATATTGATATTATCAGATTAATTAATATATGGAATTGTTCATATCAGATGTATAATCACTCCAAGGTTCAATTATTAATCCTTTGAAGTGGTTATCAAGTAGAAATTCAAAAAGTGATAAGTTTACGGACATCGGACGCCAAATGAAATACATCCAATATGAAATATTTCTGCCATATGCCCCAACAGTGGAGAAACAAAGACAGTATGATATTACAGGGTTATTGCATGAATATTGGGGAATATTCATGTCTCGAGTCGAATTTAATATCGCAAGAGTTTGCGAGTCGAATATATGTTCTACGAGGGACAATATTCCCCAATATTCATGCAATAATCCTTTTAATGTACAGCAATATAATATTTGAAGTAAAAATTGGTTTAAACTAAGATTTTGTCGTTGATGACGTCATGAATTTTGAAGATTTATTGCTCTAGTGCAATATTGGAATTTATTACACGCTAACATTTGGTTACTTTCTGTGGGAAATATAATATTGCTATACAATAAATACTTACATTGACGATAAATAAATCAACTAAACATAACGAAAACTAAGCGTTTACATGTACTCTAAGTATAATGATAATGTAAATATCAGCTGCAAGATACATCATGAAGCTTTTTTGTCAAATAGGCGCCGAGAACGATAGAGTTAAAAAAGTGACACAATTGCAAATTCTGGTTTTATAGGGTAAAATTTATGTGATAAAGGTTACGTGTACATGTAAAATAAAAACAGCTTTTCTAAGCCAAACGAAACGAAACATCACAAACGAAATACATTCGATGCTTACACTTATAATCATAAGTCATAAGTTATAGCAAATACATTGCCCTGCTTTTAGTTGTGAAAATAATGTAGTAAAAACGTGTTCAAACTATTTCAGCATAACACAATGTGTTACAACGTATTGGCATTCGTCTGTATATAAATTTCGTGGATTACTGCTTGCTTGAAACCAACGTTCATGAAAATATAAAACTGTTGAAATGCAAATCATGTAGCATAGCGCCGTCCTATTTCATTAGCTGATACAATAATTTACTAGACAGAGAGTATAAGAAAATTAAGTCAAATCCATGTAAGAAACGCGTGGACACATGAACTATATCTGAATCAGGTTGTGAAATTATAGTTTTACATGTCGCTGATGTAATTTGGAATTAGTCCTTTGCTGCTTGCTTCAGATGACAGTCCTGTGCAGCTATGGGGAAATCTTGTGAACTGTACACGATTGCAATTAGTAAGCTGTGCACAAAAAGCCATGCATTCAATTAAGCTTACATTATAGATAGTAGAAATGATACGAAACAGCGGACAACCATTGATTGTTGCGTACTTTGTAATGACACGTGTAGTTATCTGTTTTTGTTCTGGTTCAATACGTGTTGCTACAGAAAAAAACGGTTATAACAATAAAATTAGCTGAAGTGGTACCATAATATTATAGAAAGCCAACGAGATCAAAATTCTTAATTCGTAAATTTTCAATTTGTAACTTGTATCTTTGTAATTTTAAATTCTTAATTCGTAAATTGTCAAACAATATTATGTAACTTGTATCTCTGTAATTTCAAACTTCTAAATTTGTAAATTGTCAATTTGTTACTTGTAACTGTGTAATTTCTCTTATGGGTAAATTGTCAATTTGTATATAGGAGCACATCCATATGGAATATGTATATACCTTAAATAATTTAAATCAATTATGTACAGCACATATATATATATATAAAAGAAAACAAAAAGAAAAATATATACATTTACAAAAGAAGATGTGGTATGATTGCCAATGAGACAACTCTCCTATAAGAGACCAAAATGACACAGAAATTAACAACTATAATAAGTCACCGTACGGCCTTCAACAATGGGCAAAGCCCATACCGCATAGTCAGCTTTAAAAGACCCCGACATGACAATGTTAAATAAATCAACGAGAAAACTAACGGCCAACTGAATGTACAAAAGATGAACGAAAAAAAGATATAAGTAACACATAAACAAACGACAACCACTGAATTACAGGCTCCTGACTTGGGACAGGCACATACATTTTGTACATACATAATGTGGCGGAGTTAAACATGTTAGCGGGATCAAAACACTCCCCATAACCCAGAACAGTGATATAACAGTACAACATAAGAACGAACTATAAAAATAATTGAAAAAGGCTCAACTCATCAGATGGACAAAAATACAAGTGAACGTGGCCGGGTACTTGTACATTCCAACAACAAAAAGACACTAGGAACAGATCTGAGAGTACTCGCAGTTAACTGACAGCTAGTTCAAAGCCACTAACAACTAATAAAAAAATCATTCATCTAAGACTAAATTGTTTGTTTTATATGGCATGTATACCAGGTACTCGGTTATATAAATAGGTACCCTCGAATAGATATGTACTGGTCACAAAACCTGGGAAGGGGGAGTAGCAATTCCTGTATAAAGGTATATTCAGATGTGTCGCTTGAATGGGACCCCTTATAAAATTCACCAATATATTACTGTCAATTGGCAGGAAATTTCTTTCATATTTTACTGTGTCAAAGTAACTCAAAACATGAAATATAAGCCTGAGCCGAAAAATTCATTCTTATATAATAGTTCTGGGCAGCAAATTTTGGACTAAATGTACTGCTTTAAACAATTAGCAAAACCAATCCCGCATATTAAGCTGTGAAAGACCCAAATATTGCAAAAGCTATGTAAAACAATTCAAGAAAGTAGACTATCGGTTTGAATTATGAAATTAAAAAACAATAAAAATAGGTACATGTATGATATACACGTTCAATTTTTGTACATTGATTAGGCCGTGAGTTTTTCTCGTTTGAATTGTTTTACATAAATTTTGTGTATTTGGAGCCTTTTATAGCTGACTGTTCAGTATTTGGTTTGCTCAGTGTTCAGGCCAAATGGCAACCTTTAGTTCCTAATTTCTGTGTCAAATGATCGCTTGTGGTGAGTTGTCTCATAAGCAAACATACAAAATCATCTTTTTTTTATATGTACAGTAACAATCAACAACCACCTATACAGGCTTCTGATTTGAGATAGGCTCATTCATATGTATTTGTTAATAATTCATTTTTGATATCCTTATAGCTATATTTTAAATAAACTGTATGGATATAACTGTACTTACTTTTGTTAAAAAGCCAGTATGCGTCATACGGTCCTCCACTTAGGCCAATATTTTGTATGTCAAAAGGACAGTCCTGTTTTACATTTAAGATGATTTCTACGTCTTGGACACTTCCTCTTCCAATTTTCAACTCGCCATTTTCCCAGCTAACCCAAAATTTTCTGACATCACTACAGTTCATTTCAGCTCCATCAACAGTTTGCAATATTTCAATATCTGCAGCTGCATCGGAGTAAATGTTTCGTCGCATTTGTGATTTGGTATTGGACCATCCGCCAACTATTGCTTTATAAAATGGAACACCAAAGTTCTCATTTTGTGACAGAAACCATATAACACTTTCATAGCAAGACAAATAATAAAAAGTAAAAAACTGTGTATCTTTCTGGAAAGCGCCTTTATCTGACAAAAGATGAGTATCGTAGAAACCCATCGTTTTAAAGAATACCTGCTGTCCTGCAAAAAGATTAAATTATTTTTTTTTAATTTATTTTCACTTCGTCTCGTGAGGTTATTGCCGGGGGTTTCAACAAAAGCTATGGTATAATTTACGAAACACCACAAAACTGTCCAAAAGATATGAAATATCTAACTTATATCGCTGTTTTTTATTTGTTAAAAAACAAATTATAGCATTGGCAAGTATACTTAAAACTTTTAAGAATAACATGAATCAAAACATTATATGAAACATAAATATTCCTACCCAATATTATGCAGCTAAAAGCCAGTAGAATACACACTTGTATTCTCATTTTCTCATGAAAAAAGTAACTATATAAACACTACCGTACACGTTTGGGTATGCGAACGACAAAGGCTGAACGATGATGAATTGTATCTCTCAATTTTGTTCTGCTTGAGTCAATCAAGAAAGTATCTAGGTAGTTTTTGTAGTCATAGTTTAGAAAAAATATCGGAATAGGATAAACATTTGAATACGATTGAAGAAACCCTCAAGATAACAAAGTATTGAATTGAAAGTGTCGTATGTCTCAGAAATGAATAATTAATTTGAGGTCAGCAGTTTTTACATTGAGGTATATATAATTATTTGTTATGTAGATAACCCACATATCATATATACATTTGAGACGGTGTAGAAGGGTTGAAAATACTTTTAACACATATTTTGTAATAAAATCCGGAAAAATATTTTTTATTAGAATGACGGCAATTTTTTGAAATGATACAAAACATTGGAGAATGTACGTTTTCGATAGAATTTTCTTCTTTTTTAGGTTTTCATAAGTCCTTTACATTCGGCAATCCTCGTTTGAATCTGCTACTCTGTACGGAATCGGCCGAGTTGAGACGAATGAAGTCCTTCATTGATCTGAAGATTAATTACAGTTTTGCACAGCGTGGCCTATACATATATTTACAAGACCACAACATAATTGAAAATAAATTTGGAATGCATAGATTATTTAGATTGGGAGTAAAACTATGTACATAGACTTATATACATGTAATGAATTTGTGGGAACAGCTGGTGTGAGCTGTTCTCTGAAAGTTTTGACAGTGATTGTATGGATTGGCAGTTCATTCCACTGAGTAACGGTATATAGAAAAAAATGATTATTTATATGTATCTGTTTTTTGGTTGAGATGTGTCTGAAAGTGAAATTATATTTTTTTCGGGTTTTACAATGAGAATATAGAAGATGGGATTGCTACAACATGATTTATTATTTTGTAGAACATTATTTATCGTGTGTGTAGTCTTCTTTTTTGTAGTGAGTTCGACGAGTTTATCGTGTCTGTGCGACAACTGATGTTATGGTATCTGTTACAGACATATCCGGGAGCTCGTCTTTGGACCATCTCGATTCGAGAACTTCAAGTTTGTTCAACTGTGTTAGGGTTCCATACTGAGCATGAATCTTCCAGTTTTGGTCGAACTAGCGCCAGATATTCATGAGTTTTGATGTTTTTAAGTTTATCCATGAGGGACACCTGCGGTGACTAGAATCAAGTCAAATGACTCTTCATCCAGGACAAATGTTTGTGTTTTTTTATTGAAAATGGCCGAGTCCCAATTTACTGTTTCGTTTTGGATACAATTTACAATCCAATAAGTAAATGCTCTTTTAAATTCAGTACCGACATCTTTTATGGATCACATCCATATTGAATGTTGAAACTGTAAACTTTAAGTTTTTTAAGGAATTTACAATTACTACATGTATCACTATCAGAAGAATTTGAACATGAACTTTGACATTATGTCCATCGTTGAACATATGGTAAGTAGCAGAAGAAGTACTAGGAATAAACGAAAGGTCGTTAACATCATTTGTCTTACATAAAACGACGAGAGTCCTAATGATAAACCAATACAAAATGAAATCAATTCAGTCAGGATTCTACTTTTTCAACATTATCTCCCTATTACTCTTTTTTTCAATCTTAAAAACGACATGCATGTTGTCACCAATCTTTACTCTGATTGGACGAAATTACGGAATTGAACAAAAACCAACAAGAAAACATATACTACAATATAGGAAACATTACGGTCATAAAATCAAATAGATAAAATAAACACAGGCAAAATAATCAGGCTATTCATAGTTCAAGTTCTATTTTATCATATCGACTTTGTTTACTTGTAAGTGCAGTCTTACACGTTTTAACAGGTACATTTTGTACCAACCTTTATCCAACGTGTAACAATAGTGTAACATCACAAAATAGAAAGACACAAGATAAGATACATATTGAAATGGCGTAACTCAATCAAAAGACATATTTACATAAACAAGTGAACATACACTGAACAAATAAATTTGATCTATAACACAATGTAAATACAAAATCAATCAAATAAAATAAGGTATAAAATGTTAAACTATTTCAGAAAGACAACCATAACCTAATGCTGAGTTCACACGTAATTCGAATTCGATTCGCATTAATAATTCGAATTAGTTTAATTCGCATTCAAAACGTTTTACGTCCTAGGTAACGTCATACTAATTCGAATTACAATGCGCGTCAAATTCGCTTTACTGTCCACACGACGTTACCTTTCAGTTTGTATTAACAAAAGCGTATTTCTGAATCAATTCGAATTAAAAAAGAAGAGTGTGTGAACGCGATTAGCGAATTCGATTCGCATTCGATTCGAGTCCAATTCGAATTAAATGTATGTATGAACGAGGCATTACTTAAAATCCCATCAAAAAGGATAATGTACACAGGTTAATGAAAATAATTTTGTTGTAAGGTATTCAGTAATGGAGAACGGAAATATTTTTTACAAAATAAATATTTTTTGTTGTTCATAGTACCATGGATACGTACGCGTAAGAATAATTCTAATCGTGAAAATGCATTGGTGATAGAATTAAGCCACCATATACATAGAAACAAGTTCGTTACATAAGTTTTTGTTTTATTGTAAAATCATAAATCAATTATTTCGATATACATACCTTTACCATCACTACCTTCTTTTTACTTCTGGAGCCAGGAAATTTTAAAGTCACAATAAATTTGACTGTGTTTGATTGACATTTTAACTATCACATTTACATTCCAGTCCGTGATTGCTGCATGTGTAAATTCGAGATATGTGGCAAATCACGGTCACAAATTACAGAAATGTGACAGCTGTGATACAAATACAATACTCAGTTAAGAAATAATTTTGTTGACTCCTATCCAAACATCGATATAAAAAAGGAGTCGGCAAAAAACCAAGCTATCATTAGACCAGTTATCAGATTACTCTAGCAGTGAATGTGTGCTAAATTGGATAGTCAACGAAATGTTATACAGTGAAATAAGGCGTCTACATTTCATGTTATATACATGTGCATTGGCTAACTGATATTTAGGTGCATTTGGCCTTTACGGAATATTTGTGTAGGTTATCACTGAACACCGTTAACCCCTGGCCTTGTCTGCTTTAGAACTTTTCGATTTGAGATAATGCATGTTTGCAGAGATAATGTAAAAGTTTGCCAAAGTTTGCATATGTCCAATTGGTGCTTGGAGAAATGGTTGGACCTGGATTTATTGTGTGGTTTGTAAGTAGACGTATATTGCAAATAACGAATATGATTGAAAAAGCATTTAAACATCAAGCAAACATCATTTGCCCATATTTTGGAAACTATATGTCGTCTTTTATTTCTTTGTTCAAGTAAGTGGTTATACTGTTGGTAGCTGCACTAAATGTAAGCATGATTTTAGTTTGTGTTTTACTTTTACGACATAAGAGGGAATTTGCGTACTACGTAAAACTGGTTTAACCCCTCCAAATTTTATGTCTGTACCAGGTCAGGCTATTTCAATTAGGTGTTGTTTCAATCTTGCTATATGGCTGTTTGTTTTCATCGGAGTCATATCTCTGACGGTCGTGTGGTAAATTTAACCGATTTAAAAATATACTTTACCAATCTGCCTGTCTGTTTAACGTGTAATAGACAAAATTCATTGGATGTATGGCATAAATTGATTGTTATCAAATTCTTAAATACATGCTTTTTAGCTCACCTGGCCCAAAGGGCCAAGTGAGCTTTTCTCATCACTTTGCGTCCGTCGTCCGTCGTCCGTCGTCGTCCGGTGTTAGCTTTTACAAAAATCTTCTCCTCTGAAACTACTGGGCCAAATCAAACCAAACTTGGCCACAATCATCATTTGGGTATCTAGTTTGAAAAATGTGTGGCGTGACCCGGTCAACCAACCAAGATGGCCGCCACGGCTAAAAATAGAACATAGGGGTAAAATGCAGTTTTTGGCTTATAACTCAAAAACCAAAGCATTTAGAGCAAATCTGACATGGGGGGTAAAAATGTTTATCAGGTCAAGATCTATCTGCCCTGAAATTTTCAGATGAATCGGTCAATCGGTTGTTGGGTTGCTGCCCCTGAATTGGTAATTTTGAGGAAATTTTGCTGTTTTTGGTTATTATCTTGAATATTATTATAGATAGAGATAAACTGTATACAGCAATAATGTTCAGCAAAGTTAGATTTACAAATAAGTCAACATGACCAAAATGGTCAGTTGACCCGTTTAGGAGTTATTGCCCTTTATAGTCAATTTTTAACCATTTTTCGTAAATTAAAGTAATCTTTTACAAAAATCTTCTCCTCTAAAACTACTGGGCCAAATTAATCCAAACTTGGCCACAATCATCTTTGGGGTATCTAGTTTTAAAAATGTGTGGCGTGACCTGGTCAACCAACTAAGATGGACGCCACAGCTAAAAATAGAACATAGTGGTAAAATGCAGTTTTTGGCCTATAACTCAAAAACCAAAGCATTTTGAGGAAATCTGACATGGGATAAAAATGTTTATCAGGTCAAGATCTATCTGCCCTAAAATTTTCAGTTGAATCAGTCAAACCGTTGTTGGGTTGCTGCCCCTGAATTGGTAATTTTGAGAAAATTTTGCTGTTTTTGGTTATTATCTTGAATATTATTATAGATAGAGATAAACTGTAAACATCAATAATGTTCAACAAAGTTAGATTTACAAATAAGTCAACATGACCGAAATGGTCAGTTGACCCCTTTAGGAGTTATTGCCCTTTATAGTCAATTTTTAACCATTTTTCATAAATCTAAGTAATCTTTTACAAAATCTCCACTGAAACTACTAGGCCACAATCATCTTTGGGGTATCTAGTTTGAAAAATGTGTCCGATGACCTGGCCATTCAACCAAGATGGCCGCCACGGCTAAAAATAGAACATAGGGGTAAAATGCAGTTTTTGGCTTATAACTATGAAACCAAAGCATTTAGAGCAAATCTGACATGAAGTTAAATTGTTAATCAAGTCAATATTTATCTGCCCTGAATTTTTCAGATAAATTGGACAACTGGTTGTTGGGTTGCTGCCCTCCAATTGGTAATTTTTAAAGAAATTTTGCCGTTTTTGGTTATCTTGAATACTATTATAGATAGCGATAAACTGTAAACAGCAATAATGTTCAGCAAAGTAAGATCTACAAATAAGTCAACATGACCTAAATGGTCAATTGACCCCTTAAGGAGTTATTGCCCTTTATAGTCAATTTTTAACAATTTTCATTAATTTGGTAAATTTATGTAAATTTTTACCAAATATAGTTCACTGTTACTAATGGGCAAAGTTCATTATAGATATAATTGTAAGAAGCAAAATCGTTCAGTAAAGTAAGAACTTCAAACACATCACCATCACCAAAATACAATTTTGTCATGAATCCATTTGTGTCCTTTGTTTGATATGCACATAGACCAAGGTGAGCGACACAGGCTCTTTAGAGCCTCTAGTTTCATTAGTTATTATCGGCTTTGAACTTGCTATCGGTACCTGCGAGTACTCTCAGATCTGTTTTGTTGTTGTTGTTGTTGTTGTTGTTGTTTTATAGGTATATAAATACCCTGACACATTCAGTCTGTGTTTTATTTATTTAGATGTTTTTTCGGCTTTGTATCGATCTGATGAGTTGAGCCCTTTTCGACTGATTTTTTTAGTTTGTTCTTATTTTGTGCTGTTGTAGCACTGTCTCATGTTAGGATGGTGCGCCGTCAAACATATTTAGCCCCGCCATACTATATATATGTGCCTATCCTACTAAGAGCCTGTAACTGCGGGATTGTTGTTTTTTGTTATTTCCCGTATAACCCCCGAGTCTGCATACAGTGTTTGCATCCGGGACCTGTGTCACTAATCTTCATATTTGTTTTTTTAAGCTTAAAACATGCAAGCTTTAATAGTATACTTGTAAGTAATATTCATAATACTTTTGGCCAATTTCAACGAATTTGGACAATTCTAAATTCAATTTTAAAAATATATTTGCATGTCATCTATTTACACGTGAAAATTATTTTTTGAAGGTTGAACGAGTAACGTTTGTGTGAACTGTGGATTCATTATTTAAGGAATGACTGTAATATTTTTTTTCTGTCTATGAAGAAATAATGTAAAAAACATTGGTGTACACTGAATAACGCGCGTAGCGGGTTATTTAACGGTGTGTACAAATGTACTACATTTTTTATGTTATTTCGAATAGACAGAAAATATATTACAGTCATTTCTTATAATTTAATTCGAAATTCCATTTTAAACCGTAGAAAACCATGAAAAAACGTTGATGACGTCACGTTCACATGACTTAATTATGTCTATGGGCTGATAACAAAATAACGTTAGCCAATCAGAAGACGCGTTACATCCAAAATTTAATTATTATTCGTTGGATACCAATTTTCGCGGAATTCGTTGGTACGGGTATCCACGAATTTAAATGTTAAACTATGATTATTTTCTATAGGTTTGTAGGCAGACTGTGGCAAAAACACGAAATAAAAAGTTCTAAGAAAATACAAGCATTGCTCGTTCCTTGAAAATAAATAAATCCACAGTAATAAAAATTTCATTCGGATTTCTATTGTTTTTCTCTTTTGTAGACGGACTGCTTTTAATTTGTTGGCATTATAAAGACTAAGTAACAAAACGTACAGAATAATGGACAAAATCTCCAAAAATATTAAGAAAAAAATAAAAGTATACATAAATAAAGGCCCCCTCAAGACCATCAATGATGCGACTGGTTAATACATTTTACAAATTATTATTCAGTATTCTGTACATGATTGAACAAAAATCTTGATATCATCTTTTACTGTCAGATTCTTAGCGAATGCCTTAATAAGGTACCGCTTGGCAAATGTTTGCTTAAACACAATATTATCAACCTAATATTCAGATCAAGTTTGAAGTTGCTTGTTTTATATATTAATTCCCCTCCTTTTTTGGTTCCGGAAATCATTTACCGTACCTGTACCACTTGACCAAAATAGCCTTGATTTTTTTCACAGCGTATTATACCAAAATTACATAATTTATTAAGTTTGATTTAGACATTTTAGCAATAGCTAGTTACTACGGGGCGCCGAATGGGACTCTTGTGGTTTTGTACAAAATTCAATTCTGTCATAACAAAATCATTTTTGTCTTACAAAACTATGTGCTACAGACTTGTTTTGTGAGAACTTCAATTTTGTGATGACAAAATTCATTTGTGTAGACAAAATTCATTTTTGTAGACAAAATTCATATTTGTCATGACAAAAGTCAATTTTGTCTAAAAGGTATGCAAATATAAACATATTTGCATACAAAATTGACTTTTGTTACCTGATATGGAAATTAAATCACAAAAGTCAATTGTGTGAGGTAAGATTCAATTTTGTGAGACAAAATTGACTTTTGTGAGACAAAATTAACTTTTGTGAGACAAAATTAACTTTTGTGAGACAAAATTGACTTTTGTGAGACAAAATTCAATTTTGTGAGACAAAATTCAATTTTGTCAATTTTGTTGAGACAAAAGTCAATTTTGTTAATTTTGTTGAGACAAAAGTCAATTCTGTCAATTTTGTTGAGACAAAAATCAATTTTGTTGAGACAAAAGTCAATTTTGTTAATTTTGTTGAGACAAAAGTCAATTTTGTTAATTTTGTTGAGACAAAAGTCAATTCTGTCAATTTTGTTGAGACAAAAATCAATTTTGTTGAGACAAAAATCAATTTTGTTGAGACAAAAGTCAATTTTGTTAATTTTGTTGAGACAAAAGTCAATTTTGTCAATTTTGTTGAGACAAAAGTCAATTTTGTGACGACAAAATTGACTTTCGTGAGACAAAATTGACTTTCGTGAGACAAAAATCAATTTTGTTGAGACAAAATTCAATTTTGTCAATTTTGTCAATTTTGTTGAGACAAAAGTCAATTTTGTCAATTTTGTTGAGACAATTTTAATTGTTATAGAATTCAAGTTGTCTTTCTTACTACAGAAAATTAGGTCAAGTAGTCTTGAATGAGGAAGGATTAGCGCTGACAAACATGTTCAACCCCAGCACTTTCATTCCTCTCATTGTAGAATTGTATCACACTTTTCATGTCAGGGTCTTTTTCTCATTGTTGCAGGCTGCCGTTGACATACAATTGCATACATTCACGTCATTTGATTAATTAATGGCAAACAATTTCAGTTCATAGAGAGTTAGAGGTAGGCCTTCAAAGCTCTACCAGAAGTCGCAATTGGTGGTTGATACAATTTGTCCAGAACATAAATCCATATCTTTATCATCTGGTATCATAACAAATATTATCACATCAGGTTAAATGATAACAAGTAAGGATAAGTTGATTGTTTAATCGTTTTTTCTTCTTCTTATAGATTCCTGTTATTTTATTGCAAGTTGAATTTACACTCCAACAACATAGTAAGTAATATAACTGAGCTTTTTATATACTGCCGTGTTACCCAATACCGACTGAGAATAAGCATCTTTGACAAACATGACGATTTCTTCCAAACTTCAAACTTCTCAGTTTACATTAATTAGTAGCATTCCCTATATTCTATCTCATGGTGTTGTCATATCAGAATTGATGACTTACGGATTTTATGATTAAGATTCAGCGAAGTGCTCATAAGAAGGTATTGTCAATGCGGGAGATGTATCGGTCATATCTGTACAAAGTCAGGAATATGACAGTTGTTGTCCATTCGTTTGATGTGTTTTATCATTTGATTTTGCCATTTGATTATCCAGGGACTTTCCTCGAATTAAGTTCAGTATTTTTGTGACTACTTTTTCTATACCAAACAAAATATGAAATATGGTCCAGAAGCAGTAATACAGAAATTTTATGCTTGATATGTTCCACAAATATACACATCAATTTGATCTAAGATATAATTATACATTTTTTGCCTTTCTCGTTGCATCTATTTTAATAAACAGCTAATTTACATAAAACTACCAAAACAAATCCTTATAAAAATCAACAACGCAGAAATCTCGTTCGAGACCGTGACATACCGTTTCTGTACTAAAATTGTATGCATTCATGGCAGATAATAAATTCGTGACAATTTCAAATTCCAAATAACAGGTCACGAAGTATTATAGATACTGTCAAATATTTCTAACTATAACAAAGAAAATATGCAAGAAACAATACAAACATTTAGAAAACCAAAAATTATGCACATATTTTGTAAAATATCTTCACAGGAAATTACGTATTGATAAGGGAGAAGACTACTTAACAAGTTCTATATATATATATATATAAGACTAAAAAGGGAAAAGTCAAATAAATATTAATAAGAATATTCGGTTTACGTTAATGGGAAAAGTTTGAGTCATAAAGCAGATTACAAAACAAAAATCATTACTGATGCACACCACACACTTTATATAGGCAAAATCAATGAAATGGAGCATTCACTGTTTTTTCTTCTTATCAAAGATCGCAAAGACATAACTGTGTAAATAAACTCATCATACATTTGTAGATACCAAGTTTGAAATTTTGAAATTTCGCCAGACGCGCATTTCGTCTACAAAAGACTCATCAGTGACGCTCGATTCAAAATATTTTCTGAAGGCCAAATTTAAGTACGAAGTTGAAGTCAGAGCAAAGCACTTTGACTTTCATATACATTTTATATTAATTCTTCAAGATATAGTCGCGAAATCTGTGTACTACCTATTTTATTTATTTAGAATTTATTACGTAGAGCATACTGCCTATATTATAGCATTTTACATTGTTTTCTTATCAGTTGTAGACAATGACCTTGCACACTATTCAATTTATTTGTACTATTATATCTAAGTAGTTCACTATTCTTCACCCTATATTAATTTCAGATAAGTAAATGTGCCAACACAGTTTATCAGTTATATTTTTGTAGTTTGGTCAACATATAATTTCATGATTTTGTACAAAAATCAGTTAGTTTTTTCGTTTGAATTGTCTTATTTAATTGTCATTCCTGTGCCTTTTATAGCTGACTATGCGGTATAGGCTTTGTTATATTGTGAATAGTTGCCTCATTGGTAATCACACCACATCTTTTCTTTTATATTTCCTCATTGTTTAAGACCGTTCTGTGACATATAGGTCACTGTACATAAATTATAGATCACCGTACGGACGTAAACAATATTAATGGAAAAAAACCACCAATAGTGCATAGCAATTAAGCTATAAAAGACCCTGCCATTATAAACATAAAGTAACTCATATAAGAAAACTAACGAGATTTAAGTACCAAAAAAATAATGAAAATTATACATGATAGACAATAACAAACGACAATCAATGAATCAATTGAAAGGCTCCTTATCTGGCGCAAAATTAAGTGTATTTGGTATTCTGACCCCTTCAAGTTTGATCGCATATGATTTGTCCCTCCAATTGTTTTGATTCGGTCCACACTGATAAGTCTTGTGTAGACAAAACAAGCGTTTGGCATTCAAAATTATTATTGTAAATAATGTATTATCTATTGCGTTTGTTTTACATCTTTTACGCATACATATATAATTTTAGAAACCTTACTTTAATTGATGTATTGTCATATCTTTTTTATATAGCATTAATACAATTAAGAGGTGGTAAAAGTCGCTATCAAGGAAGAATTGAAATATTCCACGGTGGGAAGTGGGGTACTGTTTGCGATGATAAATTTGACGAAAACGATGCTAGGGTTGTTTGTCGTATGCTTGGATTAGAAGTTATGTAAGTTACTTTTTTGTAAAACAAAACAAAGAAATTCCCTTTTAAAAATAAATCAATTTGAACGGTACTTTAAAAACATCTATGATCAATTTATATTAGCTACTTTTAGAAATGAAAGACAAAAAAGTGTATGGACAATTGAAAGATGAGTAAAATTGATATTGGTATTGCATTGCAAAATTGTGTTCTCTGGTATAAACATAACGCTCTCTCAGTTATTTATCTGTTTCTCATTAATATCATTATATTTCCATTTTATAACTTTTATACATGTATCACTTTCCATCTGTCACTCTCTTCTTAATTTTTAACCTTGCTTGTCTTTTTATTAACTAACAAACTCACCACCGACTTATATATGGTATATTGATCAATAATGACTTTCTAATACAATGTATACTTAACAACAAAAGAAACGCACAAACTCTATCAATTTCTATGGATTTAGAATTCTATTGTGAGTCACTTTGAAAACTAAAAAAATAATATAATTCAGAAGTTTGAAACAGTGTTTCTAAAGTCTAAAGTTTATATTTCATGTTACCTAGCTATATCTACGCTGTCTGAAAACTTCATTAGAGTTTTGAAGCTAAGAAGAGCAATTTCATAAATGAAATTATTCATTGTATTGTATTCAATTAAATAAGGTATCAAATATGAAAGTAGTAACAACATCCTCGTATGGACTATAATAGACAAATATTATCAGAAATGCATTGAAAAGGAAAACTATTAAACTATACTGTCTTTTCTTTAAATTTTCGTCAGGCACCCGGTAATTCTAAACACGGATTCCTTCGGAGAAGGTGGAGGAGAAATTTGGGCCGATGACTTGGAATGTACAGGGGAAGAACGTGATATATCTGGCTGTCCTTTTCCTGGTTTCGGTAATAACGACTGTACTCACAAAGAAGATGTCAGTTTGATATGCGGTAAGTCATGATATCTACATGACAAAACAGTACTAAAAGATATAACTATGCATACAGAAAAACACATTTAATAGGCTGTATGTCCAGCTGTTTGCCTTTATATATAAGATTCAACATACATAGATACATACATACTTACAGACACAGATACATATATACATATAGGAGAAGACGCCTATCCGTTCCACACATTAAATTAAGACTGCGTATTGATATTATTTGACACGCGGAAGATACCAACATTTTGTTTTGGTTATTTATCGCAACAATCTTAGTCAGGCTTCGCAAAACAAAGCTAAATATACTATTTACCCCTTGCTTAAAATACTGATATCGATTTTATGCCCGACAAACGCACTTACATGTATGACGTACAAAAGTGTATAAAACACCAGATAGTTTGACGGAATGATGAACTTTCTATTATAGAGTATTTGCAATGTCAGCAGCATAAGTTCGTAACAGTTGACACAACTCAAAATATATAATTTCTACATAGTTTTAAAAATGTTTTCTCCAGTAAGATCGTGACCAAAGTGTAAAAAGAACTCTAAGAATACTTTTTAATTAAGACAGTACAACAGGTCAAATAATATCAATACGCAGTCTTAGTTTAGTGTGGGGAACGGATAGGCGCAACACAGGCACTTGTCTCAGAAAAAAATATCCTATATACCTTATTATAACACAAGGTACTTAACTTGCATTTTAGAAAAATGTCAGGTGGTGACGAAGTTCCGTTATATGCCGCTTTATATGCTGTCAACCCCGCTACAACTTGTTATATCGTAAATTTAAATTGATTTATCTTTACAATGGTGTATAACATGCCTACATTTGTTGTCGGCTTCATCCGTAGCAATCCTACCAAAGTATGTCAATCGTAATAATTTTGCAAACCGCTGAAGAATTGGCAATAAACGCGTCACGTCTCCTTGTATATGTTCCGGACCATATGAGTATTTGGACCATACGCGTATGGTCATGACCATATGCGTATACTCATATGGTCGGACCATATGAGTATTATACTCGTTTGGGTTTTAACGGGCCGGACCATATGAGTATTTGGACCATATAGGTATTTATTTCAAATTACATTATAAACGTTTCAATAATACAAAAACTTTATCTAAAAACACTATGATGGTAACATAACAATTTGTTAATTCAAAAACTACGTAAAAATCAAATATTGATACCATAGTTAGTTTTCATCTCTAGATACATTCTTACATGTAGGCTTGGGTGACATGTACTTCCACACGGTATCATGGCTTTTTTGCATTCGCAAGTCTTGGTTGTGCACGATCCTTTTCATGTACACCTTTTGTTTGCGAGTGAATAGCTAGCCTTTTTGCAGCTGCGTACAGTGAAACCGAGGTCTTTGGCCATTTTGATTTCTATGGTGTTTTTAAAAAGTTCTAGATTTCAAATTTCCTAAAAATGACTGCAATACACCATATTCACAAGACATTTTAAATAAACTATGTTACTTTCCAGTGACTTCTTGTGTAACAGTTGATAAAGAAATTTTTAAAATTTAATTTCTAAGTCGACATATTCATAGTGCCATTCACTCGTAATAACAAATCGGTAATGACCATCGGTAATGACCAAAGGTATAAAATGTGTTTATCATAGTTTTGACAATTAAGTAAAATTAACTTTGTGAAACTTCTATTTTTCTTTAGCTAATCTTTTTATTATAAAATAATTATAAAATTACCTATATAATAGCGTCTTTTTAATGAACGGTCATACCATATGAAGAGTTAAGAAGTGTTAAAAGTAAACTGTAACAGAATGTTAATTACCCCGACCATACGCGTACGGTCGGACCATACGCGTATGGTCGGACCATATGAGTATATACCCATATGGTCATGACCATACGCGTATGGTCCAAATACTCATATGGTCCGGAACATATATATATCTCGGTTTCCAATTGGTCAATTCTCTGGGAAAGTCTAAATGATTCTCAGAGTTATCTGTTCTTGTTTCATTTCATACGTAAAGTCAAGAGAGAGTCTGCAAGGCATTGACGTCATGGGAAAATTTGTAACTTATTAGACATACTTGTTAGATTTTTTCACGGTATATTATACAATTTTACTAACTAAATGATAAGTTCTATTCATACGAAAACTAACAGGTTTTTTTTAAAACAATTTTTATAATAAATCATTTACTGCGGACATGTATTGCCAATTCTTCAGCGGTTTGCAAAATTATTACGATTGACATACTTTGGTAGGATTGCTACGGATGATTCCGACAACAAATATAGGCAGGTTATACACCATTGTAAAGATAATTCAGTTGAGATTTACGATATAACAAGTTGTAGCGGGGTTGACAGCATATAAAGCGGCATATAACGGAACTTCGTCACCACCTGACATTTTTCTAAAATGCAAGTTAAGTACCTTGTGTTATAATAAGGTATATGGGACATTTTTTTCTGAGACAAGTGCCTGTGGATAGGCGTCTTCTCCTATATGTATATATGTATCTGTGTATGTAAGTATGTATGTATCTATGTATGTTGAATCTTATATAAGAAAGGCAAACAGCTGGACATACAGCCTATTAATATATATATATATATATAAGAGATGGAATTAACGCATGGCAACAAAGGGACACAAATTCATACATATTTACAAAAGATAAACCTTTTGACTTAAACTCAACCATTATGTGAAGGGGAAGTTTGTTTTACTGCAGATGTTACAAAAATAAGGCTAACCAATGGAACATTTGTTGGAGAGGGCCGCATAGAGATTAACCATAACGACAAATGGGGATCTGTCTGTGATCAGAACTTTGATGTAAACGACGCCAAGGTTGTCTGTAGAATGCTGGGATTTAAAGATTCGTAAGTCAGTTGATAATATTAAGGATGAGTTGAGGTTTTTGAATAAGTGTCAAATGTTCGAACTCCTTGGTGTTTTTCCATACGTTACAAGGTAAAATATTTTGCCCCATAACATCCAATTATCTTTAAACATAAGACTTATTAGCTCATAAAAGGTCATTTGACAAAGTTAAAGCAGATTCTTGATTTTCTTTCTTTTGATTTGAGACGAAAATGATACCAATGCAAATGTTTAAAGATATAACTCTGACTCAGCCTTTTCCCGCCATATTTTATAGAATAAATATCTCGAAAAGGAGCTCCATGACCTATCAATATTTTTAGCTTATTTTGATCCTAAACTAAATTACTCTTCCAGCTGAAAGTATCAACTTTAAATTCTTATTTTATTTAATGTAACTTACGATCACCTACTGTAAGTACATCATTCAATTAAGGAATTTAGACAAATTCATAATGATATTGATCATACTTCTTTACATACGAAAACCCATTTAGGACCTCCCAAATATATAGATAATGCATATTTGACGGATTTCTTGAAGTATAATTCACCGAAGGGTGTCATGATTGTTCAATAGAAACGAAAACCGACAATTGGCAATCCTGACACCCTAAGGTGTGTTCTACGACAAGAAAAACCTTAAAATATGCATTATATGACTTAAATACCGTCAATAAATATAAATTTTACATTATTTACATGTATTAGATAAAATACAAAGGTAACAAAGAAACAGGCCGGTAACAACCGTTGCCGGATAGTTTTTCTGCACGAGTAGTCAAGTCAAGGTCCGAGGCGATAGCCGAGGACCTTGACCTGACTACAAGTGCAGAAAAACTATTCGGCTGGTTGTTACCGGCCTGTTTCTTTTGTTACGTTTGTTTTTTTTATCTGACTTGTACGACGTTTCAAGAAAGTAATAAAATATTTTGCAAGACAAAATATTTGAGAAACTTAGATAGCCATAAAGCAGTAAATGTAAGTTATAGTATAAACACATTTTTTTTTCCATTTCCCTACAACGGAGATTTTTTTCAGGAATCTAATAATTTGATAAAAAAGAAACATTTCAAGTAAAAGATGAATGTTATACACATTTAAGACTTTTTAAAATGCAACTCCGTAAAAAAGTAATATATTAAATAAATAGTTTAGTGGTGAATGGGATAACGTTTGATTTTTATGGATGAAACGGAAAGCGGGGAAAGGGGGGGGGGGGTGCTAATTCATTTTAAAATAAACAGGCTGTGATCTTTATTTTTGATGAAACAAGGAAAGGCAGGATGTGCCATTCCATCCCCCCATTCCCCCTTAAAATCGTAGAAATCGCGCGTTTGTTGCAAAATACATGAATTTAATATTCAGTGGTGGGGTGTCCCGGGGGTTGGAACAATCCTTTTTTGTACGATCAATGTATTTGAGTGGGGAAAAAAAATTGGACCGCCCTGTTTTGTCCTGGATTTGGACCTGGATCCGCCACTGATATAAATTCAATAACAATATAAATGTATCAAAAGAATGAATTTCCTACTTCATTAGTGAATGAAATGATTATGAAAAAAAAAATGATTTCGTCTTAATATTATATATATTCAGGCATATACTTTATTTTTTTAAATGCATGCTCTAGATCTGCCAGTGTTGATCGAGATTAAACACGTGTTACATTATGATCCAAGATAGCTTACCGCCCAAAATTGATGACATAAGTTGAATGATTGTCTTCTAGATTTGCTGCTTATTTGGACGTGTATTACATGAACACTGTTTGTTTATAGGATCAATCGTGCATTGGTGAGTTGATAGGGAGTCATAAGTTATCTTTTGATTAGATTTGATTTTTATTTACTTATTTCCTGTCTTGTTTGTATTGAAATATACACGTCAGTATCATCATTTCTTTACTTCCAGCATTGTCCAAAATACTATTCATGTCCATATATTGAAGAAAACATTTATTGACCGAATATTTTGCTTCATACAGGGGGCGGTATTTTCTTTTTTGAGTATATCAAAACTATTTACTTTTCAACGCCATCACCCAAATGTTTTTGTTTAAATGAACACTATTTACGGTATTCGAAAATCAGGAATCATGCAAAACATTTGTCATCTGCTTGACCATAATAAATTTTTTTCTCATAAAATTTGGGATCAAAATATCTTTTTGAGGAGAAACCATACCCCCCACTTTTGAAATTAAATGTCGAATTCCTTATCGTACTGATATGAATAGTATTTTACTGGAAAGATTTGAAGAAAAAAAATATTGATGCTAACGTAATTATTTTGTTCAATGAAAAGACAGGAAATAAGTCGGTGAACCAAAATGTTCAAATCTAATTGAAAGTTAAAGTGCCCTCACTGATCATGCACGAGTGATTCTATTCATAAAAAGTGTCCGTGTAACAACTAAAAAGAGTCCGTGTATCATCTAAAAAGAGTCCGTGTAACACCCGTTAATGTTCTGTTTTTCTATAGCTCTGCGGGGGGCAAAGTCGTACAACCTATTTTACCGACCACACGAAAGTGGGATATTCTTTTCTGATGTGTTCAGGTTCCAATATGTCCTTAGCTCATTTATAATGTCTAATAAAACTCACTAATTAAACTAGATGTACAGAGGCGGATTTAGGGGGGGCCCGGGGGGGGGGGGGGGGCCCGGGCCCCCTTTTTAGGAAAAAATTTGGTTGCTTATATAGGGAATCACTGAAGCGTGACTGGAGCGGGCCTCCTCTTAGCTCATTCAGTGGGCCCCCACTTATGAAAATTTCTGGATCCGCCACTGATGTATAAATGTTAGAAATTATTGTCCAGTTTGTTTAGAAATATTACTGTAACTGTAAACAAGACACAAATGATATGTTACGGTGTTTGAAAAATACAGTAATTTTGTAAGTAAATAAAAAAAAGTTTGCATTAATCATGCTAATAAATGTTTTGTATAGATAAATTCACCAAACTTGGTATTTCAGTCCAATAAACGGAATAAAGGATTGTTTTTGCCTATATATAATAGGTCGCCAATGAGCAAAACCTATGCCGCATTGTCAGTAATAAAAGGCCCTGAATTAATGTAAAAAGATACAATGATCAAAATACAAATAACAACATACAGCAACAAACAACACGTACTGGGTGAAAGTCACTGAACTTGGGACAGCCAAATACATATTTAAAAAAAAAAAAAAAAAAAAAATACATATTGGTGGGGTTAAATATGTTAGCGGGCGCCCACCCCTCACATAAAATGGGACTGGTGAAACAGTACAACATATTACTTATTTACTTACTGCCCAGTATGCCATCGGCATGCAGGACAGCAACAAAGGTTCTCCATTTCTGTTTGTCTTTGGCCAACTTTTCTACTGTCCCTCATCTTTTATTCATGGTGTTCAGTTTTCCTTCCACAGTACCTCTCGATGTGTTTTTAGTCTTCCTCGATTACGCCTTTCTTCTGGAGACCAATGTAATGCTGTACTGTGATGGAATTATATCTCTTCTAATCACATGTCCAATCTATTTCCAACGCCTTCTCATTGATTTGTATCCATGTTAACTTGATGACACTGTCTTAGAAGATCTTCATTAGATATATTGTTTGGCCAGAAAATGATTCTTCTTAAGGATCGGTATGGTAAACTAACAAATTGTTTAGATCAACTTCTGTCATCCTCCAGTATTCTGATCCATATAACAGAGTAGATGATACACAACTCTGGTACAGTTTTAATTTGGTCTTCTTACTGTACTGTGATGATCTATGTATGTAAATGTTTCTGAAATCTTTTCCATCTACTATGATAGGAGTTGGGTTATTGATGTTAAGGGTCATGACTTCGGTGTCTGTTTGGCTGATTGACTAGCAAAAGTATTAAGGCGGTTTGTCTTCTCTTGTAAATATTGGTGGATATGTGATAAAAGAGCTAGATCATCAACAAAGGTTAGATCTTCCAATGTTGTTGAAATGATTCATCTCCTGTTGTGTTTCTCATTACCCAGTCAATGACGACCATGTTCAAGAATATTGGACATTTCCATGCGAGATAACCAAAGTTGTTTAAGAAATTTTTATAAAAACTCTGATAGTTTTAAATTGCTCACCGAGATATAATTTTATTATATATGGCACATGTTATTTCGTATGTGCATTTAAATTAAGTCTTCATAATTTTAGTAAATTGACATAACCTCGGTTTTGAATGTATTTTTTTATCGAAATATATCATAGCCACGGTATATCAAAGTCATAAACAAAATACGTCATTTTGATACATTTTTTTTAATAAAATCTCTTAAAATTCGATAGAACTTTCAGTAACAATTACCACTTTTTATTTCTAAATAATGAAAGTGGGCAAAGCAGAAACTATTATAAAGTCAACCTTTCTATTATGTCGATCCATTTGTATACTGTACATACAATATCTGTCGAACGGAGGTTTGTAGTTTGCATTTCAAAATGCAGTTGACACAGAAAACATTAATTTAAAATATTTTTTTTCCTTGATACTTAGATTGTTTCATCATTTTTCAATCTTATCCGCTACGGAAAAAAAAAATTGCGACCCATAGTCAAAGGTACAATAGCCATACTAGAAACATAGGGAGAAAAAATATGAATGCTATTTTCAAATGGCCATTTTTTTTGAAGAATCATATTTAGACATCCTTTTAAAAGTTCACTTGCTATGGATTTTTTTAATCACATTTATCTACCGAATTATGACCTACTGAATTAGACTATTAACCGGATTTGTAATAACATAAGCAACACGACTGGTGCCACATGTGGAGCAAGATCTGCTTACCTGCATCTTTTATTCTTTGGATAATAATTTTGGCCATGATTTAACTTAGAATTGACAAGAGGGTTATACCTGTTTCCTTCCCATATTGATGTACGTAGTGATAGAAGAATTTCAGCTGCAAGTTCTATGTCGACTTTGAAAAGTTGTGCATTTAGATTGTCCTACCCTGATGATTCTCATTGTTTAACGATTGTATTGCTATTATTTTTCCTGTCTGTGTGGTAAGTTGATATGTATTTCGAAATCTTGAAGTGCCTCAATTATAATTGATTGTCATATGGAGCTGGTCTGTTAAGTATTGTTTTAAGTGTTCTGCCAGTCTGGCTTTCTGCCCGTCCTCTGTTGTCAATAGCCTTATATTTTTGTCTTTTATATGGACATCATTGCTTCTAAATTTACCACATATTTCTCTTGTTTTCTTGTAAGTTTCCCCCTGTTCACCCTTTTCTACTGCTTCTTCTGTTTGTTTAGCAAGGTCTTCCATGTAAGCTATATTGTCTGATCTAGTCATTCTCTTTAAAATTGTGTCTAGTACTCTATAGCTTGCTTTGTGTAGCCTTTCTGATTTTGTGTCGATTATTTTCTTGTTCATATCATATGACGCCTTTTTTCTATAACCTTGCAAGTACCTGTCGTTATCAATTTCTTCAGCTTTTTACCATGCTTAAAACCAAAATAGTCCTCGCTAGTTGTTTCGAATATTGTTCTTGTTTGATCCCAGAGTTGACTTCTGTTGATTTTGATGGGACCATGTCAGGATTATCTAGCTTGAAACCTATTCTTCTAAGGTTGAATGCATTCTTATGATCTTGTAATTTTTCAATATCGTAACGTGTAGGGAAAAGCGTTTTACGTCCTGTACTACTTAATTTCATCTTAATATTTGCAGTAACAAGGTGATGGTCACTACTTACATATGCTCCTCTGTTAACTTTAACATCTAGTAATGAACGCCGCCAAGTACCATCTATAATAATGTTGTCTATCTGATTCTTATCCCTTCCATTCGGAGAACACCATGTTAACTCATGTTTATCTTTATGTGGACAGAGTGTTCCTCCTACAGCGACGTTGTAAGCTGCACATAATTCTAGTATAAAAAAGAAGATGTGGCATGATTGCCAATGAGACAAGAGACCAAAATGACACAGACATTAACAACTATAGGTCACCGTACGGCCTTCAACAATGAGCAAAGCCCATACCGCATAGTCAGCTATAAAAGGCCCCGATATGACAATTTAAAACAATTCAAACGATAAAACTAACGGCCTTATTAGTATAAAAAATTGTAACACAAAAACAAACGACAACTACTGAATTACATTAATTCTCCATTACCATTTATAGTACCACATCCATGTTAACTTATTATTCTGTCCATATCAGTGTTGTTGTTTTCCACTTTGGCATTCAAATTACCCATCACCACTAGAGGATCATGACGTGGTACTAATCTCACTTCTGCTTGAAGTTGCTCGTAAAAGGTGTCGTTTGCAGCTTCATCACTGTCATTTGGTGGTGCACAGCAATGTATAAGGGTCATGTTAGTGTGCACTTCTTTCAATTTGCTGTTATCGATCTACTATTAACTGGTGTCCATTCAATAAGTCCCTTTTCAGCCCCGTTTTTGAGGATGAAGATTACTCCTTCAAAATGAAGGTTGTCTTCTCTGCTTGAGTAAAGAACTGTTTCTCCTGTGTCGGTCTTCATTTTACCAGAACCTGTCCATCTACATTCACTAACTCCCAAAATGTGCAAGTTTTATCGCCTCATTTAAGATGTGAAATGTGCAATTTTCGTACATAGTACGTACGTTCAAGAATCCTATTCTTGGTTTTGCTGTAGCGCTCAGTACTTCATTCCCGGAGTAGCTTCCTTTCGGTTTCATCACTGGCAATCATACTATTTTCTTGAGGCCTATTCTCAAAGCGGTTGTGTTTGATTCCTTTATTACTGTTTCTGTAACCTAAAGAATTTTACAGGATATGGTTGTTGGCCCTATCCCGAACTCCCACAACATATGATCAAACTATATACTCAGTTAAAAAAGGTTAAAACTCACACCGATACAAATCAGAAAGTTGTAATAAAAACACTTACTGGACGCTGAAGGGTATTTTCCCATCCGTACAATCAAAATGACAATAAGTTCAAATCTGAGAGTATTTGCAGCTACTGACAGCTAGTTCAAAGTCAAACTATTAAACAATTCATGCATCTAAGACTAAAGTATCAATTAGTTGTTAAAGGTAATAAACAGTCGGAGAAAAACTTGACCTTGTGCAATGACAATTATAATATACAGGTATGCGGGTGTGTAGTTTTGTTACTGTACATCCTTTTTAAGTATATCTGTATGGTTTTCTTAGACTTTTTATTCGTTGCTATTCAGTCTCATACTTCAATATTTATCAAATGTTATCTACGGTAGCAGCGGATGATTTTCTCAGTCTTCTTATTAAAATCACGTGAACAATATTGCAGACACCCAACAGTATATATGAATGGACATTTTGGAAAAGGATCTGGCGAAGTTTTGCTGACAAACGTTGACTGCGAGGGAAATGAAGTAGACGTCAAACAGTGTAATTTCACGGCTTGGGGTCATACAGACTGCACACATTCGAGTGATGTTGGAATATCATGTGGTAAGTGCTCTGTTTAAGATAACGAATGAGATTTCGAAACAAGTAGTTTAGCAATACGAACCCTACACCCCTGAACAAAAACAAAACGGGGATAAAAACTAGGCTTCTAAATGAAAAAAGCAATACGATAACACTTTTGACAATTGCCTTGTTAATTTTGACTAGTATTGATTTGATTGTAAATGGGATTTATTGCCAAAGCCAAAAAAATGTGATATAAACACAAGCTCGAAAATACGATTTAGAATAAGGAATATGTATACTTCATATGCGGATGCTGATACAATGTAATAATTGCTTAAAAATAGAAAATTATACGAATAGCTGAGAGTGACAGCTGCAGATGTGGTAAGATTGATATGGAGACAACTATAAAAAAGTAACGGATCAAAGCAACTTTATGTCAATGTACAGCTATCAACAATGATCAAAACCCATATCGTATAGTAAGCTATAAAAATCCCCGACATGACACAATTGAAGAAAATAGAAGAGCGCAGTTTCTTCTAAGAGGACAACCGACTGTCTGTTTATGAACTATCAAATTATAATAATGTTATTCCCATTTGGACTACAAGGTCAATCTGATGATGATGTCTTTTTCAGATGTATTTGTAGAAGAATTATATAGCGGTTGTTTTATAAATTATATTTTCTCTTTTGAAAACATTTAATATAAAGACCCTTATTGAATAAAATTTAGAATAGAAATGAGGAATGTGTCAAAGAGACAACAAACTAGCCTGTGAGCTCAAAACAGCCCAAAGGCCATCGATTGTTCAAGAATATCTCGCTACCGGAGGTGGGATTCAGCTGCAAGAATATTTACATATAAAATTCA
Organism: Mytilus edulis; assembly: GCA_019925275.1. NCBI lineage: Eukaryota > Metazoa > Mollusca > Bivalvia > Mytilida > Mytilidae > Mytilus > Mytilus edulis. The sequence goes on from CM034352.1 coordinate 29,351,682, forward strand.
TAGTTTGTTTCTGTGTGTGTAACATGTTTACGTTGTGTTTCCGTTGTGTCGTTTGTTTTCTCCTATTTTTGAGTGTGAATTCACATTACTATAAGACGTGTCACGGTACTTTTCTATCCCAAATTTATGTATTTGGTTTTGATGTTATATTGGTTATTCTCATCGGATTTTGTCTAATGCTTAGTCCGTTGCTGTGTGTGTTACATTTCAATGTTGTGTCGTTGTTCTCCTCTAATGTTTAATGCGTTTCCCTCAGTTTTAGTTTGTTACCCTGATTTTGTTTTTTGTCAATAGATTTATGAGTTTTGAACAGCGGTATACTACTGTTGCTTTTATAAAACATTGGATTTGAGTTTTACAGTGAAAGACGTTGCATGCACAATCGAGATTGAAATATCATTATATCTCGATATTAGTTTACAAACTTTAATAGCAACAGTCATACAAGATGTCTTTGTATACCTCTAATGTACAGTACTTAGTATGCTAACACGTATGAATATGGTGTATTGTATTCTTTAAAAACCACCTCTACGTTTCATAAATGAGAGAAACAAAGTCCTAGTACTTTAGTCATTTATCCTACACGAATACGTACATACACAGAAAAATCTTATCATTTCGGAGCCTTTTATAGCTGACTATGCGGTATGTACTTTGTTGAAGGTCGTACGGTGACCTATAGTTGTTAGTTTCTGTGTCATTTTGGTCTCTTGTGGACAGCTGTCTTATTCGCAATCATACGACGTCTTTTTTATATTTACATCATGTTTAAATAACCCAGTATATTTTATGTTACTAGATACCAAAGGTAACTTGATGCGCATATATGCGTCCATAATAATATATTTCTCATCGAAGGTTTTGAAAACCAATTATTGAAAATCTTAAAATCAATAACTCATATAACCTCTAGTACTAGAAGCAAATATAGGTAACATTTATATGTTTCCTTTTAAGCAACTCCTGTGAGACTAGTAGGTGCCATCAAACCATCAAAAGGCAGACTCGAAATCTATCATGCTGGAGCCTGGGGATCAGTGTGTGATGATAATTTGAGCATCAAGGACGCTACTGTAGTATGTAGAACGCTTGGATTCATGGCAAGGTAATGGGTGTTAGCTCACATTCCTACGTTATTATTTGATCAATAACCAAAACTTGGCCGCGATTATGATTATTATAAGTTAAAATGCGTAATTTTAAAATTCTATCGGTCGTTTCTGTTAATCTACCACCATAGTAGCTACTTTTTGATATATAAAATCCCTACAATAAGGACCAACAACTGCGATAGGGTTTTCAAAATACAGATAAGATAACATGTAGGAATCTGAACCGCGATGGGCTCGCTGAAGTGAAGTACGATTTTTATCACGCTGAAGTGCGATGGTGGTATCTTGTTGATAGCTACGCGAGAGTAAGATGGTAGTAACGCTAAGGTGCGATAGTTATCATGTCCAAGTAGAAGTCAATTTATATGTTAGAAGCAGTTTTCCAGGTTTTTAAGTTTATAAGGGGGTTTAAACTATAAATACTACTAGATACGAGAAGGACTGGCGATAAAGGAAAAGATAATGTTTTCCCACTTCAAAATCTGCAAAGAAATTCTTTGAAAGGTTCCATGGACCATGAATTTTTCTAAATGCATAAGGCTTCGCAGACAGAATCGCCGTAATACAATACCACGATGTACGAGGAACTCATGAATGGAACAAAGTAAAGATGAAATGTGAATTCAGAATTATGTTCACATGTAGAAAATCAAAGAGGACTATCTCTAATTTAGTATGCAACGATAACTAAGGACAGACATAGACAATAATGAATGCAAATTTATATATTTGATATTAAAATAAATCTGCATGTAATTATCATTATAATTTCACATTTGTAAATTTTAAACTAGCTAGTATCATGCGTCTTATAGGCAATCGCAAATCAGCGAAAGGACCACCGCAATTCGGCGCAGACCATCGCATTTCAGCGTCACGATCGCACAGCCAAGTCCTACAAATGCGTTTGGTGTCGACAATAATCATCACAAAACATGAATTTAACGTTTAAACAATATACTGTACCATATAATATTTCAAGAACCTTCAAATGTCATCTCTGTAATTCATCAAGTGTTACATGTTTTGTATTAGTAGTATTGTTGGAAGTACGCCTTACCAAAGTAAATGTTTCCTGGCAAAGGTTGATCTAAATGTATCTGAATTGGATTTAAATCATAATGCATTATACCACATGGAATGAAATTGCAGAGGGTGACTTTTTTTACTTCATCCGTTTGTATATTGTCTGGCAGTCGCCTCTTTGTTGTCCATCAGTCTAATAAAGAATTTTTTTTTCAAAAAAGATGAATAAATCATTGAGCAGGTTTGAAACAAAAGACTGACGCAACACAACCCAAACTTTATAAGATGTCGTTTTCCTGATATGAGGTAACTCTTGTTATCCCAGATAAAAAACGCATTTTTTGGATAATGTGTTTATAACATTATAAACTCATCATAGATACCAGGATTGAAATTTTATATTAACGCCATACGTGCGTTTCGTCCACAAAAAACTCATCAGTGACGCTCAAATAAAAAAAATGTTAAAAGGCCAAATAAAGTGCAAAGTTGAAGAGCATTGAAGACCAAAAATTCCTAAAGGTTTTACCAAATACAGCTAAGGTAAGCTATTCCTGAGGCAGAAAAGCCTTAGTATTTCAAAAATTCAAAATTTTGTTAACAGTTAATTTGTAGTTATGAACATATTAATAATAACTCAAGTCAACACCGAAATGCTGACTACTGGGCTTGTGATACCCTCGAGGCAATTAAATTTCCACCAGTCAAAGCATCGACCCAGTGGTTGTTAATAAACTCATCATAGATACCAGGACTGAAATTTCATATTAACGCTAGACGCGGGTTTCGTCTACAAAAGACTCATCAGTGACGCTCGAATGACAAAAGTTTAAAAGACAAATAAAGTACGAAGTTGAAGAGCATTGAGGACCAAAAATTCCTAAAAGTTTTGCCAAATACAGCTAAGGTAATCTTTTCCTGAGGTAGAAAATTCTTTGTATTTCAAAAATTCTAAATGTTGTTAACAGTTAATTTATATTTATTAACATATCAATGATAACTCAAGTGAACACCGAAATCCTGACCACAAGCAGTGGCATTGACCCAGTGATTGTAAATAAACACATCATAGATACCAGGATTAAAATTTTATACTAACGCCAGACGCGCGTTTCGTCTACGAAAGACTCATCAGTGACCCTCGAATCAGAAAATGTTATATTATTGCGGTATTAAATCTGTAATTTAAAATATCTTTTTAAAGTCACCCAGCAATATATCCTGGAGGCCTTTTTGGTCACAGTAGTTTGCCTTTGAGAATGACTGACCTTAGCTGCAATGGATCAGAAACTGACATAGCTGCTTGCCAGTACAAAGGATGGGGCAGTAATAAATGCCTACAAAAAGACGACGTCGGTTTAGAATGTCGTAAGTCGTCATACATCAAGTTGATATTGTCATACATCGTTTTTTTTTAATTGCTAGAATTTGTTTATTATTCCTTTGTAAGAATGATGTGTGGTTGTACATGTATTTTTTTCCTTTAACAGTGTGAATTGGTGCCATCATACTAGCATTTTTATCACATAGTATGACTATTAAAGAAGCATTTTGTTTCACTAAAAAATAAGACCAGTTACAGACGTTTAGATGGAAATAAAAATATCAAAGTTATTTAACTATAAATTTTTATGAGTGTATTGTATGAATAAGTTTGAACTGTTTATATGAGTGTTTTGTTTATATTTGTCGGTGATTTTATTTTTTGTTTAATTTATACTTGTCCCAAAGAACAAAAATCAGGTTAGCTAACGGACCGACACCTTCCAGAGGAAGAGTTGAAATAATGTACCGTGGTGAATGGGGAACTATATGTCGGGACTCATTTGGTCAAGACGAAGCCAAAGTTGTCTGTCGGATGTTAGGTTATCATAACACGTAAGTTATTTGAAAGAAAATTGAGAATTGAAATTGGGAATTTATCAAAGAGTCAACAACCAAACCGAAAACTGCACAAGGTAACCAAATTGTCTTCAACAGAGCGCGAAATCCGGCACTCGGATGAAGGCTTAAGCTGGCTCCATATACGACTTAGAAGTAAAAGATGAAGAAGATGTGATTTGATTGCCGATGAGACAACTATCTACCAATATTCGAGTCGACTGGATGTAAGCAATTAAAGGCAACAGTGCGACTTTCAACAATGACAAAAACATATATATAGTCGACTATAAAAGACCCGACATAGAAAATGAAACAATTTGTATGAAAAAGCTAAGAGAATAGTTTATAACAAAACAATTTAGGAAAACAGATATGACAGACATAGACTACATTCTTTGGACAGACACATACAGAATGAGGCGGGGTTTACTATATTGTTGTTGTGATAGCTCCTTGACCTAGGTCGAAAAGTGTAATATATATGCAAGGACAGATGGTTTAATATCATTATGTTATAATTGTCCTATAAAACTATAAAAGAAAAGGAAACGAGTAAAAGCTATTTAGTAAAATTCGACCTGTTTATTGCAAAACAATGTAGATTACATCAGTTTAGTTTATTTGTAATTGGTTATACAAAGGTGATGACCTAGGGTAATTGTTGTTATTTTGACGTCATGTAATTGGTATGTTTGTAAACATAACCATCATTGTTATTTTTTTTGGTTTTTGCGCTGGAAAAAGTGAAAACAAACACATTAGTTATCCAGTTTGCATTTTTGAAATGACTGTATAGCCACGAAATCCTGGTAGGTAAAAGAGGCTAATAAGAATAAACTCATCATCGATACCAGGATTAAATTTTGTATCTACGCCAGACGCGCGTTTCGTCTAGAGAAAATATGTTAACATTTATTGAATAATATATGGTATCTTTCAGGAATTATCGCATTCAAAGTACAGCGGTTTATCATCCTGGAACAGGTAAAATTTGGATGGATGATTTATCATGTGATGGTTCAGAAAATGATTTAGAAGACTGTAAGTTTTCAGGATGGGGTCAATCAAATTGTGGTCATAATGAAGACGTCGGTATAGATTGTGGTAAGTATCTATTTTTGCAATTTTTAGCATTACTATAAATATAGGGAATTGTGGCTTACCGATTTACATATCTTATAATATTCTATGGGTTGCGGTTTTTCGTAAGTATATTGGGGATCATTTTATCAAGTAAGCTATTGAACAAAGTATTCATGCTGAAGTTATAGCTATCAAACATATTCTATTATGATTTTCTTTACCTATCATTTCTCATCCTCACCACTTAGAACCCTTATTTAAATAGCTTCCCGGTGAGCAACAACCCTTTTCTTTTAGAGAAATGAAGGCCCTGGAATACCAAATCAACTTGCATATAAATACTCCATATGCAGGTGCTGCTGGCATGTAGCTACATATGAAGTTTAGTCTTCAACAAATCTTATTGTCAATTTCGAAATGTAAGTCAAGCAATGAGGCAGACATAACTGTATCTGTTGTATACATATCATTTGACCTCTTTTAACTAAGTAATATTGCGATATCATACATTTGTATTCTAATGAATGGATGACTTTAAAAGATATCAACATAACTTAATTAGTAAGAGATAAACGTTTCAAGAAATCATAACATGCATGTATATCCATAAGTACAACTATACACTTGCAAACGACTATAATCGGAACCAGCTAATATTTGAAAACAAAAATGTATAATCTGAGGTTTAAATGGTAGACTGTCATATAATGTCAAGTTCAATTTTTCTTTGTTTTTTTTAACAGACGCTCGTGTTTCACTCAGTGGTGGCTCCAATGAAGGTCAAGGAACTATTCAAATTTATCACGAAAACCAGTGGGGTACTATATGTGATGACGGGTTTGATGTAAATGCCGCAAAAGTGATATGTAAAATGATTGGTCATCACACTCTGTTAGTATAAGGATAACTGTAGACTTTATTTGTATACTATTTATTATAGATATTTATATAATATTATAAGATACTGGTTTAAACTTTTATCAACGAATAATTGTATCCTTAAAAATTGTTACAAAGAACAGTATGGAATCAATGTAATAACAGAATTAGTTGGATTTATCAACTGAAGAATTTATTGTTCAATTTGAGTCTGAATGAATTCTGGTATAACCACGATATTTTAGTTTTAAATGACACTCTTAATTGTTTTATCAAAACTAGAATATTTGATCAAGCTAATCAATACTTGAATTAATTATTGGATGTTTTTTTGCATAAATACTGTGTAAATAATGTTTGTTTACAATTTTACCTTACTAAACATGTGAATTTTAGAGTGTATCTAACGAGAATAAGATTGTCTTCACATAACGTATTTGTTGAAACAGGACGATATCACGGGGGTAATAGATCAGAAAGAAAATGCAATCTCTGAACTTTAAATACAATAGAAGACGAGTTTCATTTTATTTTACAGTGTGATTGTTATAATGCAATAAGGAGACTGTATACTAAGCCGTATTATTATAAGCGTCCATCGTCATTTAAACTTATACAGTTGTTGAGCACACAAAATGTAAAAGACATATGTAATCTTTGTAAAAAAATAATTCCATGCATTTAAACGTATCAACAGACAAGTTATAAGTTACCAATACATAATATAGATCATTATTCTTCTCGGATGTATTCATTGATCAATTATGTTTGTTCCTTCCTTCTACTTTCAAGTTATCAATACGATCTGCAATGAAAATAACACTTTATAATAATCTAACATGTATGATTTCATAGTTTTGATTGACTGACATCAATCGCACGCCACATGCTCTCCGACGCAAAGTTAAAACAAAGCATAGAAAAACGAAAAGCTTCTTATGGCTCTTATTTTTAATTTAATAAGGCTTCGTGTGTTTTCGCAGAACGAAATACTCATTATGGTAATATATAGGGTGCTCATTCCATTTACAATCTCACGATTTAGCCCAATAAAATGAAATTGGTACTTGCATCAAAACATAAGAAATCTTTTAAGAACAATCTATAACTAAAGTCACAAATAGCGATCAATTCGAACCCGTATGTAGACGGAAATATGTTTACAAGAATAATTTTAAAACAATTATGTTCAATGAAATAATTTTAAATGAGATCTAATAGACCCAATAAAATTGTTTCGATTTATCAAAACCTTTTATTTTTGAAATTTCTGATGACGCATACAAGAGCAGACATACTGTGTCAACTAGGCTATATATAATTTGAGTGCAAGTGATTTGGATTGGTACTACAATAATATACATATGATGAGAGTATTTCTTGTTATGCCTTTCGTTGAGGTTGAAGTAATAACCCGCTCTCTATTCCAGGTTTTAAGTCTCAGTATAACTATTTGTTTAGTCCATGTCTTGTTCTTTACAACATAAATACAACTTTATACCGTGATTATTTTAAGAAATGATAATAACAATATTGGTACACGTCTGTTTACAGCAAGCCAACTGCATATTCTCAATCTGTTTATGGAAGTCGCCCGGGTCCAGTATGGATTGATGACGTACGCTGTACTGGTGCAGAAAGCGATATTGGATCGTGTACATTTCGAGGCTGGGGTAAAGAAAATTGTGGACGCACGGAACAGGCTGGTGTTGATTGTGGTATGTATAAATATAATTAAAACATTAAACAAAGCATATGCTTTTGTTGTATATTCATACATGTATAGTCATTGTGGTTTTTTTCTTCAGAATTCGAGATACAAGCATCGGCAAACTATTGTTGACTTACTTTTCCAAATTTTCCAAATAGCAAGTGTTTACGAAATTTATTTTTAGCATATTTTCTGTAGGACTATCATTTTTATTCACTGGTTTCGTATGTATGTTTCATTTTTATGGATTATAACAATTTTTGTCTTGATATATGTCTTCCTTCCCTCTTTTTGTCAAATAACAGAATTTTGTATGAAATTTTTTTTTAACTTTTTATATATTTGTCAAATGGTCAAAGTAAATACTTTGTCAAAATTTTATGAAAATGAAACGAGCCAAATTAATTTAAGTGAAAGTGTTGGGTACCACCTTAAGAAGACTAACATTAATTTAAAGGGTTAATAAAGAATAATCTCCCATGTTTTAATCAAAACATTCGAAACACATTGCGAATGTGAATTTTTAGCATCATCGTTATTTGTTGTAAAAAAACATATATTTTTAAGCGTGCATGCTGATAAATTTGTTTTGCAATATATTTACAAAGTTATACAAATTTTATAACAGGATCATATTTATGAATTCTACCAGGATATGAAGGACGATTGTTTGTTCTTTAAAAGTATAAAAAAAACTTCGGGGAATTGTTTGATAGTTACTTTTTACGCAGTACAGTTTATCATTTTTGAAAATAAATATCTAGATTTTCATTTTTTTTCTGAATGCATGAAACTTTTTGAAATATGGTATTGCACATACAATCAATGACATCAATTTGAAAATTCAAACAATTAAACAAAGAATAAATTCGTATTCCTGGAGAAAAAGCAAAGCTCAGTGTGACATTTTTAATAATGATATATAATGCCAAAATTGTTGAAACGAAATACATAGAGAATATTACATGACAAAATCTGTATCATATGTCGTATCATCCCGAGACACCAATATGAGCCCAAGGGCCCTTATGCCTGAGGGATGATATTGGTCGAGGGTGATACGGATTTTGCCATGTATTATACGCTTTATCATATATTTCAACAGGAGAGATATATTATAGGAACTGTTTTCTGATCCATAGCACTGGGTTACCTTCAGTTCTACTTTTGTCTTGTTTTAAAAAGCATAAAAAGAACTGCTCAATTACGTATCCAAAGCACCTGGGTAACCTAACAATTTGCGTGCTGTTGTTTTAAAAATATTTTGTTTATTATTGTATTTTTGTGTGTGTTTTATATTTTTTATAGTTGCATTTAGTGTGCTTTGTTATACAATACATGGGTGAATTATCGATTTATCTCAATATCTAACAATTAAATTCTATTCAGTTCACAGATTAGTTCACGGATCAGAAATCAACGCAAATATATTTCAATATATTTTAGGCAATGCTTTTCGACTAGTGAATGGTAATACTGAACTGGAAGGCAGGGTGGAAGTTTTTCATAATGGTCAATGGGGAACAGTATGTGATAACCATTTCAATGAAGCTCAAGCTCAGGTGATCTGTAAGATCATGGGATACGAGCGAAGGTTTGATTTTGTTTCACACATATTTCTTTTTATAATACAGGTTTTAACAAAAGATGCTCTTTTATATAGAAACTTACAGTAATCACCTCTTTGTTCCTGTTCATCGTCTTCCTATCATTTAACCATTCATGTGTTGTACTTTCTCTGTATTGAGTACTATATTTTTTTTATTTTATGTTCTTTTACATAAGATAACTAAGAGTATAGTATAATATTTGACTATCAATATCTGCGTTACGTAACCACGGGCAAACAGTATTTTACCGATGTTAGAAACTGATATTTTTATTTTGAATGTAAAGTCATTGAGAAAAACAATGGGATCGAATGGTTACATTGATATCTTATCCTGCTATGCATGCATAATCCCCATGAATAATCATACCTAGTTACAAAAAAATCCATCATTGTGATTACGACACAATTAGAAAATGCACAGATCGGACCACGCCGAAAAGGTGTCTCTCACCAGTTGAGACGTGAATATATCGTATAGGTCAATGTGACGTTGACTGTAAAGCCTTTAGAATGTACTTCGGTTAGACTTTGGACATTTGTGTCAGATGTTCGGTCTAATCGTTGTTTTGCCAACAATACAGGGTCAAATATTTCGCCCCATAACATACTTTTTTTCATAAAAGAGTTCAATAGATCATGAAATGTCATTTTTTTAAATTATGCAGATTCTTCATTTCTTTACTTTTGATTTGAGACTCAAATCAAAAGACCAATGCAGATGTAAGGTCTAAGTCCGAGCTCCATAACATTTTTTTTTCACTTATTTTGTTCATCAACTAATGCTCTTTAAGCATAAAGTATCAATTTTAATTTCATGATTTTTTTTTCACCATTTAGTCGATATCAGTGTATCCCCATATTGAACATTTTTGCGTTAAGGAAATAGCCCGCTAAATTTTTAACATGCATTTTAACATATGTATCGATACAAAAACGATATATGCTTGGACAAAGATTATGCTTTACTGATACGGGAAGCTGACCGCCTGGAAGATGGATATTATAGTCTGTAATCTTGAATGAGTCTATTCATTTAAGTATCACAGGGATCATCAAAAGTATAAGGCAGTTTTTCAGACATATATCATTTATACTTCGGTACTGATATAATTTAACAAACTTTTCTAAAATTGTCCGTTTATAAATTTTGAAATTATTAAGAAACTAAGGTTTCAACTCCCTCAGGCAAAATTTGGCTAAAGATGAATTTGGCTATCAATTTTAGGTATTTTTGTTTTAGTACTCTTCAACGGTTTCGGTACTTGTCCTTCCTCGGATTTTAAATGTTTGGCTTTGAGAGTTCCAAATGCAGGTAAATCCAGAAAAACGCTTCGGACGCATTGAAATTATTAAAGGTGTTGTTTTCATTTTTTTATACCCGATTCTAATAATCAATTTAATTGCAAAGATTAAGATAAGAATCAAACATTTTTGTGTAAGTGAAATCCTTATATTTGAAAGTTTTCATTGATTTTGTATTACGGTCATGTGACAGTAAATGGGCTATGTTTTTTTACTGGTAAACTAAAAACCTCGGTCACACCTCACCGGTTAGCTAGACCGGACGCCTAACGGATAACTTTTTTTCAATCCGTTCATGTCCGTTAGACGTCCGTTTTTATCCGTTAGATGTCCGTCCAAATCCGTTGCATGTCCGTTAAGTGTACGTTTTATCCGTTGATGTCCGTTCTGTGCGGTTGAAAATTTTGAGCATGTTCAAAACTTTGAACGGCCGTCCAACGGATAAAATGTCCGTTGAACGTCCGGTAGGCGTCCGTTTTGTACGATACTCGTCCGTTTCGTTTCCGTTTTGTATCCGTTACGTGTCCGTTATAAATCCGTTGGAGGTCTGGAAGATAAATTCACCAACGGACTTTTACCGGACGTTTAACGGATAAAGCGGATGTTGAACGAATGAGTAACGGACTTCTACCGGACGTACAACGGGTAAAACGGATGATGAACGGATCTGAAACGGATAAATGCCAATTGAAAATTTCGCGTCAGAAATGCCAATTATTGGTATGTCAGATTTCCTAAGGTTCATGAATTCTTATTATTTATAATCGATCTTAGAGTATAGGCACGTCTTCACAATCAAGTAGTTCTAACTCAGGCCAGACACTGCCCTTTGGCGGAATTTTGAAGAACAAACCAAAACCAGTTACACAGAAACATTTTGAATATTTATGCGATTTACATGTATTATTATTGTCGCCTTTGATTTTTCCGTAAATCTTGTTCATCCGTTTTATCCGGTACGCTTCTGTTAGGTGTCCGTTTATGATGTACTCGTCCGTTGAATGTACGTTCAACATCCGTTCTGTCCGGAACGTTTCCGTTTCTCGTAAGTTGCATATCCGTTGTGTGTCCGTTATGCATTCGTTACACGTCCGTTTTATTCGGTGATTACATCAACGGACTCCCAAGGGATAACAATTTTGTCAACGGACAACTTTTATTTTCATCCGTTAGACGTCCGTTCGTGCTATCCGGTAAGGTGTGACCGAGGCTTATCATTGTGCCTTCAAAGAAGATAGCTATAAAGTATACATCAAATTCAAATCATTATTGTACATGTAGTGTTATATATTAATACAAATCATTCAAATAGACAACTGAAGATACTTTTTCCAAATGAATTTCCGACTTTTGAAAAACTCAACCGGTTAAACGAAGGATACCAACAATGTATTGATATTTATGCATTTACTTTAGGTACTACTACTTGCAACAAATAAAACTAAAGTCTTGATTTGCCTTCACACCGTTTAGAAACACCGCTAGTGTTTTTATGCATCTTTTTCCAGACAATAAGTTCTGGAAATAATAAGTAGCAACTGTAAAGTTGTAAAAATCATTATAGATACAAATATGCTAACATGTGGACTGTAAGGAAATTCTTAGCTTTGCTGTTTTTACATCCCAAGAAGCCATTTGCGAGTAATTTAATCAAAGTAGTAAAATGTAAAACACATTTTGTTGCTACAGGTTTTCAACATCTTTCAAAGGCACCGATTTAGTCGTTATTCTAAATAACATGATACTAACGTTTATTTAATTCAGCATTAATATATTTGAGTTCATGTTTAATGCGGCGCTGTTAACAACAAAATATCTTGTATTCCACAAGTATAAAAAGTTTAAGAGTTAAAGAAATCACCAAAATGATGCTTAACAAATTCTTTTTTTTTAATATCAGTATGTAACATTTTCATACAATACATGTTGATATTTTAATCAATATCCAGTATAAGCTTAACAATCAACATATTTTTCAGGCATCCTATGATTTACAAAAAAGCTCATTTTGGGCAAGGATCTGGTAAAATTTGGATTGACAAGGCACACTGTCAGGGTAACGAGGAAGATATTGCATCATGTATAGGAACATATCATCAATATTATGCGATTTATTCAGCTGTTGTATATTCATATGGTGGCGGCTGGTGGAGTCGTACTAAGTATGCTTATAAATCAAGAAGTAGATCTGCCATAAGATACCTGACAGAATGGGGTCACTATGGATGCACACATAGTGAAGACGTATCGATATCTTGCAGTAAGTATACTTTAATATACAGTGAAGCCTGCTTAAAGGGGCACTAGCTACGAGATATATAAAAAATCTAAAATTTGACTTTTTTGGTTCAATCAATAATGAAAGTGAAATTGTGAAATAACAATTTGCTTTTTCCAGCCAAAAAGGTTCAATTTTGTCAAATTACGCTAAGAAACATTGATAATTAGTTATTCACTTGCAAGTGATTGAGTCGACCTCTTTAAATCCGTATTTTTGTGAACTTCAATTTAACCCCTAGCTAGAGATTGACAACGCATGCATTGTACGTGTACTGGTTATTTAAAGAAACAGAATTTCAACAATGAAAGTGAAACTACGGTAAATCATTTGATTACTAATTCAATGCACATTAAATCATTCTTATACGGTTAAAAGCAATGAGAAACATCTATTTTTAATCTATAAAATAAAACCAAACCGAACTATAAAAATCCAATTGCACGTGTTGGTTTAATCTATTCATATCTTTATTTATGTTTACATCGCTTATATGGTCATCTGAGGTCAAATTGATAGTTAATTAGATGACGTCTGGACTAAAATACACACGAAACGAACCTATACATTATCTACCCCATGCTCTGTGAACTGTTTATTTAGACTTTTGATAGTTTGGATAAATGTTTCACATTGTTATAAATCAAATATGAGAATTTGAGTCAAATCGGTGACCATGAATTTGATAGCTAGTGCCCCTTTATGAAACACACCTGCCTAGGCAAAAAAAAACTGTTATAAGACCAGTAAATGCAGGTCCCTCTGTCTATAGTATATTTCATATTGGTTAAATCTGTATTAAAAAACCACCTGTCTTCGGATACCACTTTCTTGCTTTTTCTTAGATGGTCTCGTAAAACAGGTTTCACTGTATATTAAAAACGAGAGAAAAATCGAATGATGATAATACCAACAGTTGCAGTTGTAATGATGATGATAATAATGATAAAATTGGCATAATTGAAATAAAAACTCAAAACGTATACACAATTGTCTTTTGCAATTCTTCCTATGTTTGCGTTATAACACAAACATTTGCAAAATAACGAAAACAGTTGCCAAGTAACGCAATTATTTTGACTTTAATTATTCATTAAGCTTTACATATGCTATGATCAAAACTATATTGGACTTACTTTTACATTAACAATTTAATTTAAAAGCAGCGCTTTTGTTAATGTCAGCATGTGCATGTCCGTCTGTCATTAAATTGCGATTGTGACTTAGTTAAAAGAAGGGTCATCAACACAAGGCCAACGCATTATAATAAATATGCATTTCAATAAATGAATACTAGAAGTGGAATCATACACAAATTAAGAATGGGTCGTATACCAGGAAATTATTTATTAAAGGAGTAGGTTCAGTAAGACCCCTTTTTGGCCCCAAAATATAGCTGTTTTAGAAAATTGTGAAAATGTAATCTTAAAGCTATATTTTGGAAAGTAAAATGCTTCTGCTTCATAAATATGAGCTGGTTTTGACCATACAATGCACAAATGTCGCGTTCTAGCATCATTAAGTCATGCTAAATTACTGAAATCTTCAAAATTTTAGCATTTTGGTTAATTTTTGGACGGTTTCCGTCTAAAATGAAAGTGGCCGCATTCGTGTTCATTCATAATATTGAAATGTAAGTTGTACTTGATAATAATACAAAACATATATAAAGGTGGAGGATGAACTCGGATGCGGCCACTTTCATTTTTGACAAAAACCATCTGAAAAGTGACGGTTTTTGGCATATTTGATAGATTTTTCATATTTTAGCTTGAATCAGAGTGTTTTTAATGACTAAATTAGTTAAAGTCTTTCACATTTACTAATCGAATCAATTGAAATAGACACTTAAGTGTTTAAAAAGTCTCCAAAAACTTTTGTTAGATGAACCTGAAATTTGAGGCCAAAATTGGCCCTTACCGGACCTTTAAAATGAGCTATTTAGAAAAAAAAAAAAATCTCTTTTTTTTTTATGTAAGAAATCGTTTGTTGATATCTCAGATTATGATCAAGATTCTTTGGTAAAGTTTTATGAGTTTTAATTCAATCTAGGAAGTAAGCTCAATGTAGAAAACATAATTATTATTATGAAACATCTTCATGCTATACATTTATTGCAAAACGGTAGCTTGTTTGGGTCTAACCAATCTTACAAAATACTCAAACGTGCGCTTGCTTTGGAAGTATATTTATAATTGGCTACTTAAGAAGGGTAGCATTTATTATTTTCTCCGGTATAACTTCAATCCACTATAATGAATACAGAGTGTTATGACTTTTAATATTTACAACCTTCTCCATTTATAACAGTTGAATCCCTTGAAACTTAAATAGAAATTAAATAAAACAAATGTTTGCTATATAACGCAACGGTTTGCGTTACACACAAACAACGGAAAACATGTAAGGCGCTGAAACGCTTCCGTAAAAACAGCAATCGTTCATTTTTATTTTAAATCTAAGGAGTGTCGAGTATCATTTTCAACTTCATCAAATATTTTTTGTTGACTGACCTCAAGATTAGCTGTTTGTTTTAAATATTACGTTTTGGTTCTCACACCATCAAGGACGATCTATTTTCTACGGCATATCGGAGCAAAATAAAGTTATTGCAAATTCATTTCCCATACGCAGCTATATCTTTCTTTTTATTGTCTATATCTCCTGTCGCTACAGATTGACAGTAAAAAGTCAATATTTAATATTTCTCGCAAAGAAAATAGAAAAAACTCAATCTGTTATACTATTCATATGGAATGTTTATGATTCAGTCGATTAAAGACGTAATTTCTAATTACAAAAAGAACATGTAGCACCAGATCAATGTTTCTCCTACAAAAAACTAAATACAAAGAAAATAGTACAGTACACTATTTTTGTTAAGAAAATGAAATGATAAATGTCATGAGATGAGACCAAATACTTACATAAGTACTGATACATGTGGACTGCCTTGAAATTAAATACAGTGATTTAACTTCAGGAAAACACACCAAATATCAACAGAAATGTCAATTTGCTGAATAGGTTATCACAAAATCACAACCCCAGTTATTTCACTAAACATGTCCGTTTAAAATTATTGACGATTCGAGTTTGTACAACCCAATAAGACGTAGACAACATCAGTTTTAAGTTAATTAACGAAATCAAGGGTGCAAAGTTTAATATCAAGTAAAACCACAGCCTGCTTAAATGGCACCCTCAAATCTGCGTTTCATCCCTTCAGTCAGTCATCGGATATCCTTCTGTGGTGACTCTCGCCATTCCTAGTGCTTTTCTGTGTTATTACACAAGTCATTGAAATGACATTTGTGATCCAATTGAACCAAAATCTGCCAGTGTATTCTTTTTTTTTTGAAATTTCATTTTGAAAGTTTAAGCCAAACTTTTCTCCTTATATAATGACTAGAAAATATACAAATCTTTTTGTAAGATAACCATTAACCATCAATTTAACCAATCAGTGTAGTTTCTATTTTGATATGTGGTATTCGCCTTAACAAATACTAAACTAGGAAATGCGTACAACTACAAATAACCGATTTTGTTTTAGCACAAATGTACCATTAACGCATTACATCTTATACATTTCATTATTTCCTTTGTAATTTAAAAGAAACACAGATAAGACTGGTTAACGGTAGGACAGCAACAGAAGGACGATTAGAGGTTTTCAACAATAATCAGTGGGGAACTGTTTGTGACAATGCATTCAATGTAAACAATGCAAAAGTAGTATGCAGAATGCTTGGATATGATACAACGTTAGTATAGATAAATGATATATTCAAATAGCACCATTATTTCATCTTTAATAATAAAAAAAATCTGCGTAACAGTAGTCAGACTATAAATTGGATTAATAAAAGTATTTGTTTTCAGAAGAAAAAAAGCATTACATCTAAATATCAGTTTAATAATGCAGGCATATCTCAAAGCGTTACTATTTAGAGAATTTCTATACTAAGGGTAGACACTAAAAGTGTTATCTATAAATATTTCATATATAAAAAGCAAACAATGAGATACTTGTCAACAAAATGTACAGGTTTTCAAATTTGTTTTATGCATGCAAAAATACAGTTTTTAGACATCAATAAGACAATTTCGTTAAAAAAAAAATGCTCCGTAATTTACTGACAAATGAACTTATTTTTTGCTAAGTTAACTTTAAATTGGTGTTTAAATTTTTTATACAACAACACATCTGCCAAACCTATATGGAAATTTCATTCAGTCTATTTGTTTCAACATTTGTGTTTTCAAATGTAATATATAGGGGGTGATATCAAGGCATTGTTGATCTCTTAATGTTCATTCAAATACATCTTGGAGTTAGTATTTTGGTTATCCTCTTTTACATGAATATTTCAAAACGATCCGCTCAATAAGGAAAAACGCAAAACATAAATGGTGCCAATATAAAGAAAACGAAAGTTGATGGTTCTTATTTTTATTCTAGAACAAATGTATATGGCTACAAAATCCTACGAGGTCTACAGCTTTAATCTGTCAAATCATCATAACTGAAAAGTTCTATATTTGTACCACTTTGGTATATCAAGCAAAAGAAATTTATGAGATTTCAGCCATTTATTTTGAAGAGTGAAAGTATGATAGAATAATAATCATAAATGTAGTGTATAATCGGCTGTTTTTTTTATTGTCTAATTAGATTAATTATTTCTTCATATCAAAATCAGAAGGTTAGTATTTATCTATAATACTAAAGTAACGAGGTCCAATGTGTCAGCCGTCATCGGGTAAAAACGACAAATCAAAGAATTCAACGCTATATATAGCTAATACAGGACAATGGTATAGATTAAAAATTACACCACTCCAGCCCGTTTTGTTTTCCACATAATTAATATTGCCAATAATTAACAAGTTCAGGGTCGAATCCGATACCGATACCAATAATATATTCACCTGCTACCTATAACCTTATCTGACAGGCGCACCACAAAAAGGTGTATTTGATTTTTCTATATACACGGACCATAATCACAGGGTTGACAATCTAAATTCTATCATTGTCAAATTGTTCCCTATTGTAGTATTTTAATCAGTAAGACTTTCTAAGATAACAATACGAATACTAAAATTCTGGACTTCAAATAAGGCGTATAGGTACAGTTTTCAATTAGTTACCGCGCATGACTTAAAACAAAAAATCAAAGGATTCAACTTTATAGGATAATGCTGTTGATAAAAAAAATACTCCATTCCAGAACCTTTTATTTTTCAAATAATTAATATTACCAATAATTGATAAGTTCCAGGTCGACGGGTTCAACCTGGCATAAAGATTTGAAAGCAGAGAATCCTGTGTATCTTATAATCGGCATGACTTTATCGGATGACATTACCAATACTACAATAAGGCTTACGCATAGTTATATACTTTATATCAGTCACGGATCCACGATATCACGGATGTGTTCCAGTGTTTTGTAAAATATTGAATTTTGAATATTTATCATTTGAAAAATTGCGATTTGCATAATTCATCGAACCAATAAAAGTGACGCATAATCTTTTTTGTTATCTATGAACTATTATCATACTGAATTACTCCTTTTGATTGTTACAAATTATTTCGTGTAATTATATGACTTATAGGTTCGCTGAAGCCTTTGGTGGAGCTATTTATGGCGAAGGAATAGGAACAGTCATGATGAAAAATGTTAGATGTGTTGGTAATGAAATTGACATAGGTGACTGCACTTTTGACGGTTGGAGAACTGGTGACTGTAGCCATTCAAAAGATGTCGGTGTATCATGCGGTACAGATCCTTATGTTTTGAAACTGTAATTTTTAATTCAAACTCGCCTTGTTCTCGTAATCACTAGAATAATGTTTACTGTCATGAATTTTGATAAGAATCAAAGCGTGTGATGTTCTTTCTGATCAGGAAGAAATAAATATAAAGTGTCGTTAACAAAATGTTTTGCCTCGAAGGAGCAAACCCCTAAAGAAAACACTTCAAAAAGTATGTTTTTCTTATGAATCTTTTATTATACACATGTTATATTGCACCTACAAAATATATATCGTATTGACCGTAAATCTGAATATTTGTCAAATTGACAGATCATAAAAATATGATTCGTCATATACTTACTTTAAGTAAAATATTTCAAAGCAGAATATTACAAAGTCAAGGATTTAAAAGAAGCAAAACATCTGAAGAGCAATGATCAAATCAAAAACCTAAACAAAACGTGGCAAATCCATTCAAGTCAATTTTATCCGAAGGAATTGAAGCTTAGTTTCTTATAATTTAAAAATTTATTAACGCATAATTTTATAAATGTTTATTATTAATCATGCTAGTACCAAAGTATTGACTACACAACAGATCATTCTCCTGTGGACTAATAGTCCAACAGCAGAGGTAAAATGTATCGACTGAGCTATATAAAATGAAAACCATTCATTATAAATTTCATGACACTTTCTGGATTTATAATTATATATGTAAGTAATGTCTAAAGTCAATGTGTCTTTATTTATTGGATGTACAATTGTAAGTGAGGCACATAAGACAATGTATATTTTCAACGATGATACTTTGAAAAAATCATTAAAATAGTGAGTTCATATAAATATATCTCATACTAGGGGCAAAAATACGACTTGTTGATGGAATAAATGAGGCGCAAGGAAGAATAGAACTACACCATAATGGCCTATGGGGATCGATCTGTGATGATTCGTTTGATATTAATGAAGGCAAAGTCATTTGTCGCATGCTTGGTTATGACGATTCGTAAGTTGCAATTTACTACTTAAATGTCCAGAATGTACTTAAACATTTAGTAGTGAATTTAACAAATAATTAAACTATGCTATTTCGAGACCGCCATCACAGGCTTTATTTAACTTCGAAATAAATATACATCACAACAAATATAAATATGATTTGCCGAGATTCTGAACTTCTATGACTTTAAATTATTGCACTTACCTGTAATGAAAAAGTAAATCTAAACATTTTAAAAAGAATTGAAAGCCAACATATATCAGTCCTAATTTCAACAAAAGACAAATCATTGGTCCTTGCTGCATCCAAATATGTTCAATATGTAATATTAACTACTGAGCGGATAATATCACTAGTTGCTAAATGAAATGCATACAATGTTATCATCAAACATGTTTTGTTTTTCTTTTAGTATCAATTTCTTTTTGTCAGTATATTGCAACTGAATTTTGAAATATTTTAATTATGCGTCAAATAATACAAAAAAACATAAGAATATAAAAGAATTCTGACAATAATAATATCCATTTATAATATTTCCTAAAAACAATCGTGATGTCATCATAAAAATTAGATTCAGATATTTGGACGATAAAAATCTATTTAAATTACGGCTTTTATCATTATAAATAAGAATTCCTTACTTTGTTTTATGATGATTATATATTCATGTTCCAGCACTTTTCGAATTTCTTCCGGGAACATTTTTTTAAGCAATTTTTGTCATAATTGCTATTTTCAATAGTTTCAACTACATCTACCATTGAAAGTTTGTTTGATAATCTTGTTTTACCAATTGTGAAAGCGCATTAATTATCTTTTAATCTTTTTAGTTTATGCATGTCCTAAAAAAGAAAACAGAATGCAGCAAAAATAGTACTTTTAATTTCTATTTATAATGAAAAAAATGTCTAGATATGCAAAGGTATATTCAAATGCACATTATGGTGGTGGATCAACACCTGTTGCTATGGACGGACTGTCTTGTGTAGGAACGGAGACTGATATATCATATTGTAATGTCGAAGCTTGGGACAGTACTAATTGTAACACAGAATAATACTGCAGGTGTAGCTTGCAGTGAGTATGAGCTAAATTTGGTATACTAGGTATGATGTCCTTTATGGTAAAGCTGGACTCGGAAAAACAATCTAGCGTTAAATTAATTTGTCACAAAGACAGCAATACATATTGATCCAAATCACAATAACCATTATAACCACATACATCTAATTACGTTTTTAAAATGGAAGTGTACATTAAATTGATGTTGTCTGAACTACTTACTGTGCTGGAGGGTTTATCTTGTATAAATGTATATTCATAAAGACATCAGATTATGCTAACATATAATAAATTCAAAAATCGAGCTTGAAGAAATGCATAGGAGTAAATTAAGGGACGAAAGTATATATTTTCTTGAGTATTCTTATTATTCCACACAAACAATCGCATATGAATTTGAAAATGTATTGTTTTCAAGGTCGTTTACCTTGTGTAAAAAATGTAATCTTATGTAGAAAAAATACGCTTTGTTTACAAACACTTCATTTAAATTGAATAAGTAGAATCGAATGTTGGAAACTTAAAACCAAAGATTTGGTGAGAAAATAAATGGTTTTTTTTTCAGAAATAAACGTGAAATATTATCAACACTTTGGTATATACCTAAAGCTTTGACTAACCCTTTTTGTTTTGAACTGAGTTTTGAAGAATAATGTGTTTGTAAAGGAACTGAGCTATAGTTTCATATTGCGTGAGTCACATACCATGAATAATATTTATCCAAAAATATCTCAACAGAAGTCGAAAACGCCGAAAGATATAACATTTCATCTGACCTATCATAGTATTTTACGTTATATTTTTTTTCAAAACGGTTTTGTCGTACTAGTATTTAATTTCTTATTTTATCTATGCAATTTCAGGAATACCATTTCGTCTCGTAGGAGGAAGTTCATTGAACGAAGGCAGACTTGAAGTCAGTTTAGATGAACAATGGGGCACCGTTTGTAGTGATGGGTTTGATATAAATGATGCTAGAGTTGTGTGTAAATCCTTAGGATACGATGTCTTGTACGTATATTATATTGACTACATAGTTTATTTTAAAATATTTGATGTAAAATGGTATTGGATTACCATAGTGTGATACTTAATACTTTTATTTTTGGCAGAGCTTCTGTTAGAAAACCTATGCAAACATATATTTTCTTTTGCCTTATGATCGTTGTGTTCTAATGCATGTATCAGCAGACATAATAGTTCATAAATGCAACCTAAACATTTATTAAGAAAAGAAAAGAAATGAAATTGAAAAATTAAATCCAGAAACAATGTTAAATTTAAGATGACCAGTATGGACAATTATTTAATGATTTCAGGCGACAACATTTATTATTATTTTATTGTTTTGCGAATAAAGGGAACCAGAAATAACAACAAAATTTGGTGAGGGATTGGGAAAAGTTATGATGGCACAGCTTAGTTGCAGTGGTGTGGAGCAAGGTTTGAGTGAATGTGGATTTATTAGCGGAAAAAATTACAACTGTGGACATGGAAATGATGTTGGGATCATTTGTAGTATGTAAAATATTTTCCCTAATTCTTACTCGATTTATCCCTTTCCTGGTCTGTTGATAATTGTTGTTTAATCAACGTGTGATTAGTTTAATCTCAGTTCTTCACTGGTTAAAATTCGATTATGACATCAAACTTTCTTGCTTTCCTCTGAAACTCCTATTGTGAAGTCTGTCACGAAAAAAGGCTTTCATGTCTGATGACGACACGTAGAAAGAACACATATTTTTTGCATGAATCGTTCGGAAAGAAGGCTTAGGATAAGTTACATATCGTCAAGAAATCATGGGGGTGGACATATTCCACCACCGAATCTCGTGCATTACATACAATATGTATCCACTCTTGACAGATAAATTTTGAATATTCAAAATGCTTGGTGAGCCTCGCGTAGAAATGTTACTCTCTCGAGTGGATAAATAGCGTTTCACACTCGATGCAGTGGTAGAATCTGAATATATTGGTGGTGCCAAAAAATCTTAAACAAAATTACTCTTGTGGAATTAAACCTTCAAAGTGAAAGTGTAACAAGTTGTATTTTATGAACACTTAATGTTGTTTAAAACATTGTTGTTCGTGTTAAATATATTTGATGTGTTTCCCTAATTTTTAGAATCTGTCAGACAACCAATTTTAGTTTATCAGGAGTTATCCATTCGGTGGATGTGTTTCAGAATTTGGTTTTGCAATTTGATAAGGGAATTTTGCTTGGAGTTCGGTATTTAAGTTTTTTTTTTAACTTTTTCTATATTGAATACTGATCAAAACTGATGAATATAATTAGCATTTGTCCTGTTTATTCTGGTTCTATTATAAAATTAAAGTTGTTATGGACTGAGCTGTTAGAATTACAATGTTTAATGTTAAGTACAGCGAATATAGTATGACATTATAAATGTTCAGAAATATCTTTATCGTGGATCTTTTGTTTCTAGATTGCCTATAACTCTGTGTTCTTATTTCATGATCGACTTTCCAATGTAATTTGTCATCTAAAAGCAGATTCCTCAATGCCTTTCTGATTCAGCAACAATAAGAGTCATTAATGAATATTATAAATAAACGACTAAGTCAATATATTGGATATACAGAAATCCAATAAGTTGATACAAGTACCAAATTAACTGTTAAAATGAAGAAAAAACCCAACAACAACAAGATGCAATCATTGTTTATGTAAAACCAAACATATCATCGCACTGAAGCATTTTTGCAATGGCTTGATTGTAGACACGAACATTTTATTTTGCAAATGCATTAAAGTTCCATGTTTTGTCATTCAAAGTGTGACTGGAATACGAATATGTTCACTCGTCCTCTTCCGACCGTCAGTAAAACCCTAGCCACAGTAGGTCATACGTTTTGCTGAGCGGAATGTTCAAATATGCAGCCATGTCATGTCAGAATATGGGCGTGAAATCAAATGCCTCTAGTAAAGAGAATTCCACGCTTTGTTAACTCTTTGATGGTTCTCTATGTGTCCTCTTTCAAGGCTAAATTTCTGTCCTTATCCCATATACCCTTTTTTAGGAGTGGCCGTTTTATTATCCAGATCTTCATCAAGAACGGCATCCCTTATAGGACCGTCTGCTGAATTGCTTGTTTCCTTGATTTCGTCCGGAACATGCAGGAAACATTTGCCCATGAGTTAAGCAACCGACAATCAATTCATTTTAAGAAATTCATTTGATTTCTTGAAAATTTGTCATGAACTTCACGATACACAAACATAACATTCGTCAAATCTGTTTGCAACTAGGTTTACGTCTTTAATCTTTTATGTGAAACAAGCACTTCGAATGTATTTTTAGGAACAGATGTAAGGCTTATTCACGGAAAATCTCCAGACGAAGGACGCATTGAAATAAAATACAACAACATTTATGGTAGTATTTGTTCATCTAATTTTGACATGGTGGATGCCCGAGTGTTTTGTTCCATGCTGGGTTATAATAACCCGTAAGTTAAAATGATAAGCTTAAACAAATCTTACCAAAAACATCAGGATTATAAGTTGGTGCTTAATTCACACGTTTCGTATACAAAGCATCACCGCTATCATCGAGCCTAAACATTGAAATTCAAAATTATCAAAAGTAAACCGAATACGAATAAGGCCATTTGTGCTTTTGGGTACAAAAAAATCGACTTTGGAATAGTACATACTAGATATTTTGGAAAAATTAACAGTACAGCAAATGCATCAATAATATGTCATGTGCTTACTACAATTGATATGAATAAGATACCATGAGGGCAATAATGTTCCTACAAAGTAGGCCATGAACAACAGCATTGAATCAATTAATGTGGTGATAAATAAGCAAATATTTTAGAAATTTTTTTATATTTTCTAAAATCAATATGAGTGCTATTATCACTAGTTCATCTTCAAAATGTGATGTACCATACATTCGTTTTTGTTTTTATTATTATATTTGTTATCTAAACTTTTTCACAGGGGCATTATTATTGTTAAAATGTTTGGTCAAGATGGTATTTGATGTAGTTGAAGTCCAATCATATTGAAACTTTGTACACATGTTTCAATTGATATGATCTTTGTAAAATTAATGCAAATTAGAGTTTTGAATCTAATTATACGGTCCACCGAACATAGAAAATGATATTGCGAGTGGGGCATTCGTGTTCTTTGAACACATTCTTGTTTTCACTAAATTATCCGTTAAGGTAGTGCCAAAAACCTTAAATTTATTTGGCACATCTCATTTTCATAACTTATTGACAAACTAGTTACTTTAACCCTTTTACTAAAATATAAAAAAAATCAAAACACGTTAAAACCATACACTTTATCGAGAAAAAAAACACATTGGATATATAACAGTTTGACAAGCAGCAATTTTGATCATTGAGAAGCTTCATATTTCATTAACAATAGAACGTTATTAAAACGTTCAGCTGATTTTCAAAGTGATCTCTCTATCGGGATGTTGTGTACCACCTTAATTAAATTAATTCAAAAGAAATGAACTGCTTACATCTTAAAAAGTATGCGATTTACTTTAACCATCGATTATGTTTGGAAACTTGTAACAGTGTAATTTACAACATCAATATCGACAGCCGTACAAGAAATAATGTGTAGAAAAATGAACTTTGACTATCTTTTTTAAAATATGATAGGAAAGATACAAGAAATATATTAACCATTCTAAATATATCTTTTATAACAGAAATTGAAACTAAAATTGAAATATAATGACCATACAAAATAACTTAATATGTAATGTATATTACAGTCATCAAAAAAATAAAAGCTAACATAAAAAAATCGCATAAATATCAAATGGAGCAATATCGGGTATGTTTTATGAGTCTGACTGTCCCTTTGGTATCTTTCGTCCCTCCTTGATAGAGTAATATCATAAACAGTAGCAATTTTTCTGCACCAAATTCGCATGTCGACCATCAATGTCTGTTCAGTGATGATCGAGATGCCAAAATATTGGAAAATCCAAATCTTATTAAAAGGATGAATAGCTATAAACCAAAAACAACAAAAAAGTCAAACCAAAAGCAGGACAAGCGTCTTCTGATATTCATGCATCGCCCCTCATGCGAATTCACACTCTGCAAAAAAATTTCACTTAAATGTGACGAAATCATTATTTTTTATAATCAAACTACTCTGCCATTTTCACCATCGTGAAAACAATTATCTAATGAATAGGGACACCGTCACATTGTATTGGTGAACTGATATAGGAGTTTGACGGTAATGTAGTTAATCAATAAATTAAATTGATTATATATATTATCATTTCTTTACGATCGATATCATTGTTAAAGGATTTTACTTTTTTCTTATTTACAAGTTCCTTGACTTTCGTCATTTGATTTTGTTGGCTAGTATATTTTTCGTTTGCGTGTCCAGTTTTTTTTTAAATGTTTCCCATTTGTTTGCGCAAGAACTTGATCAAGAAAGCTTTGATTGTTTCGAAACACAATGTGAATGATGATTTTATTTACTTTTCAGTGTTATTTACCTTATCATGCTTATTATTCTTATTGCTGCTTCGTAGTTTTCCTGAAATATGCAATTCCTGCTTTGGAAAGAGCAATGAATCTCTACACTTATCAAATGTTAACTGCACTGGTGATGAGTTGGATATCACCAAATGTTCATCTGCAGGCTGGCAGAACGCAAATTGTTCTAGTGGAAGTGATGCTGGAGTATTCTGTAGTATGTATTAACATATGATTTTATATTCTTAATAAGAGTAGTTTACCTATGTGTATATGTCATCTATTCAAAAGGAAGATGTATTTTATGTAAAAAAAAAATTCAGGTAACACATATTCTTAGATAATCGAAAAAACTCGAAAAGAAGCGAAACCGGGTTTATCGACAGGGTAAATTAAGGCGACAGTATTTCAAACAGTGTCCCGAGATGCACGCATCACCTTCTGTGTGAATCCACACATATTGCAAATATCACATGTTGGAATAGAAATACAAGGAAAATGAAACAACATTCATTCATTGACATAGTTGCGTCCATACTGGTATTTAAAGATAAACCATATGTAATAAGTCATTTGACATACAGACGAATGTAATCGGCTAACCGATTCGTAATCTTTATGAAGTTTCGATTTCCGTCTTTCCTTTTTAAAACACTGTTGGACACCTTTGTACAAGTAGCACCGTCGTGATAATGATAATCTGAACATTCATGAGCATAAAGTTTCAATTGAGATATGTTAACGCCATAAGCTAGGACAAATAAACTCATCATAGAAACATGTACTCAGATTTAACATTTGTATTTGTGCTAGACGCGCGTTTCATCTACAAAAGACTCAGTGACACGGATTTGTAGTACAATGAAGTTAGAAATTTATGATCTAGAGGTTAGAATTATCTCGATTGTCATAAATTCTCTATTCTGAAGTCCTTCAAACTGGACAAATAGCGAGCAAAGATAAATATATGACAGATTGTCTAGTGTAGACAGAATCCCTCATCCGAAGTTCATTGATATATAAGATGCAATCATAAACTGATCAGGTCATTTAGTTAAATTAAATTATCAAAACACCAAATATTTAGATAATAGAAAGTTGCAGGACGTTTTATATTTTTGTCTTGGAGCGGCTATTCAGGAATTATGCCTCATATGAGTGCAAAAAAATAAGTCGGCAAATAAGGATGCACAATCACCATACAAAAATAGAATGTTTGTTGAAATATTAGTCAACTAAACTCAACAAATATGTTGCCAACAAAACGTCTATCATTTTTATGATATCATCAAATGAATAGACAATTTAGAAAGGTTGATCTCATATTGTGCATCTAAAGTAGTTTCATTCAGAAAAAGGTCACATGATAGCAGCGGAGCTAATATACTAAATGTATTGTATTTTTTGTTTTCAAGAATATTATTTGAAAACATTCGAAAGTATTTTTTTTTCTGAATGGATTTAAGGAAATAAAAATATAATATTACAAAATGTTCATCTGCAGGCTGGCAGAATGCAAATTGTTCAGTGGAAGTGATGCTGGGGTACTTGCATGTACTTACATTTTTTGGGATATATAAAGTTATATAATTATGATTAATCCTAACATTCATGCACTAGCAACCAATAGTAAGCGACACTTAAAATGTTGCATGTTTGGTTGTCAGCTATATCATGGCGTGCAAAGCACATATCAAAATTAGCTTTACAGTTTTTTGTTAAGTTCAATCAGTCGCTTGCTTTTTTGATTATCTCATTATTATTCATTGTTAAAGAACAATGTAGATGTAAAGCCTATTACAACATGACAGTACACAAACGACACTAAAACCCAAATATATCTAATGAAAATATGTCATTATTTAATATGCATTTGTTTAAATATGTCAGGTTTAATAATCCAAAAAAAATGTCTAGAGATAAATAAATACTATAAAAAAACCTGAAAATTCCAAATAAAACGAAGATCCGAGAGAGTTTGATTAGAGCTTGGTAAAATCAAATTATTTTATAAATCGTTTGCTTGTGTATCACAGAAACGAGGGTAAGACTGTATGGTGGTGACAATCCTTCAGAAGGGCGCTTAGAAGTAAATCACAATCAAATATGGGGAACTGTGTGTAGTGATGATTTTGATATCGCCGATGCCAAAGTTATCTGCTCTATGCTCGGATATAATACATCGTAAGTACACTATATTTGATCTTTGAATAAAATAGAAATGCATATCAACTTCCATTCTAGGATATTTTATGAAATTTCATAGTAAAGGTGGCACAGATTTAGCCGCAGAGGGAGGTCCTATAGGAAATAGCATTGTCTATATTTACAGAAATGCAACCTTTACATGCTTAATGTCAATTGTTTGTGAATAATCAATCAATACCTCTAAGAATATGAAGTTATGTCGATCAGTCAAACCAAAAATATTATTATAATGTCGTCTTGAAATATTAATAATGTAACTATCTGAGTTGTTTGTTATTAATTCGAACTGCAGTGAACTTAAACAAGGTATTTGTACCTTTGATTCACGTTTGTAGAAGAGTGAAGTTTAGAATATAGGCGGATATAGTCACTCTTTTAGTAGGTTTCGGTATAAAGTGTGTGTACAAAAAGATGTGGGAAATTCAAATGGATCATTCAAAACTATTACGTCGAAGAAAAACTAGCAATGAAACGAAACTGAATGAAAAAAAAAATCAAAAAAATAAAGAAACGCAAAAGTGTAAAAATATCAAAAGTCTTGAAATAATTTCAAAATTGTAATTATTCTTACTGACTATTTTGTCAGATATATAAATACATAAATACTAAAGAATCTGAATACTGCGGATTGAGTTTATCCCATAAATACTTTTCTAGTCCAGGTTGTAATGTACATTTGAAGTAAGTTTTTGAAAGGCCATCAAAATAAACATTTGTTCATTCGGGAGGAATAAAAAAAAATTAGACATACGCCTATCGTTGCTAAAACTACTGTAAGGATATAAGATTTTGATACAAATATCTTGGTCAATTTTTCTTTTACAAAACATATAGGTTGTTCCAAATACAATTATATCAAATAAATTATTGAGAGAAACCAACGTAATTCGCAGGGATGGATCTATTTAAGGCGACAATAGCTTTCCAATATTCAAATCCAGTAAATCGATTAGGAAATAAACTCATCATATCATCATAGATACCAGGACTAAATTTTGTATATACGCCAAACGCGCGTTTCGTCTACAAAAGACTCATCAGTGACGCTCGAATACAAAAAAGTTTTAAAGGCCAAAATAAAGTACGAAGATGAAGAGCATTGAGGACCAAAATTCCTAAAAGTTTTGCCAAATACAGCTAAGGTAATCTATGCCTGAGGTAGAAAAGCCGTAGTATTTCAAAAATTCAAAATTTTGTAAACATTTTATATTTAAATATAACGATATCATTGATAATTCATGTCAGCACAAACGTGCTGACTACTGGGCTGGTGATACCCTCGAGGATATAAATCTCCACAAGCAGTGGCATCGACTCAGTGATAGTAAATAAACTCATCATAGATACAAGGACTAAATTTTGTACATGCGCCAGACGCGCGTTTCGTCTACAAAAGACTTATCAGTGACGCTCGAATCCAAAAAAGTTTAAAAGGCCAAAATAAAGTACGAAGTTGAAGAGCATTGAGGACCAAAATTCCTAAAAGTTTTGTCAAATACAGCTAAGGTAGCCTATTCCTGAGGTAGAAAAGCCTTAGTATTTCAAAAATTCAAAATTTTGTAAACAGTTAATCTATAAATATAACCATATCAATTATAATTCATGTCAGCACGAAAGTGCTGACTACTGAAGAGATAGATCAGGGTAACAATCAAAACTAAAGGGAATCGGTTGCATCGAGACAAGTGCGTCCACAGGAGAAGCCATTTTCCAAGCATGCAACTTTTGTTTTGTAAATTCACACTCGGTTATCTAAGGATGGTTTTACATTTGTAATGTTTTGAGGCTCTTTGTAGTTTACTGTTCGGAGTCAGTCAAGGTTCTGTGTTGAAGACCGCAACTTGACATATAATTGGTTACCTTTATAAATTGTGACTTGGATGGAGAGTTGTCTCATTGGCACTCATACCACATCGTTCTATGTCGCTAGTGATTTGAGACACATCGTGTCGGTCAACTAATTCAGGATGTGGATCATAAAACTTAGTTAAAACGGTTATATGTCATAAACATTGTTGTCTCTAAAACGTTATTAATGAGCTTGCGTTTGTACCTTTATTTGTATCTTCTATACTCGATTTCCAGGATTTGAACATCGGTAAACTACTGCTGTTTCTTAATTTGTAGCTGAGAACATATTATGATACCCTTAGTTGTAAAATTCACAGTTTTTCGACTCGACAGGATTACTTGTCTGTTTTGACGACTGTTTTTTAAGCTATAGGTTATATTTGCTCATATGTCTTGTTGAAATATAACTAAACAGTTTTTATGTCTATTCCACATTTTCAGAAATCCTAGGATATGGACTCAAAACTATACACACGGCTCTGGCAGCGCCTGGATGTCCAAACTCGGTTGTTATGGAACTGAAGATGACATTGCTGCTTGCCCATTCCCTGGATGGGGAAAAGGCGGCTGTCAGTCGTCTAAATACATGAATATAGGTTGCGGTAGGCATATTGTCAAAAAAATATCGAGGAAAGGAACATTGAAAAATATTCATAAGAAATGAAATGCAAACTGCTTTAGAGAAATCAAAATAACGATATTTTTATGAGAAATGTAAAAGCTGTGAGCATATTTAAAAACCGATTAGAGGTAATAATTCGATGATTAGTTGCTTTAAATCAAGATTACCTATTGCATCTGACTAACACTTGGAAGAGGTTATATCTATCAACATCAACTTTAAGCTAACCAGTTGTGCAGAAAAATATTTGGCATATTAGAAAAATAGCAGACGATTTTTGAAATTATTTGATTAAACATAACATATTCTAATATTTTTTTTTGCTATTGTTGGTATTAATGAAGTTACTGTTTGTTAAAAGGAATCGGAGTGCGTCTTACAGAAGGCCTTGTTCCAAATGAGGGACGTGTTGAAGTTTATCATGAGGACCAGTGGGGTACAATTTGTAATGATGGATTTACAGTACAAAATGCTAAGGTCATATGTAGAATGCTTGGATTTGAAACTAAGTAGGTATTTAACGTCGTGTGGACAGTTGTCTTGTTGGGAATCATACCACATCTTCTTTTTTATAAATAACAAAACAAATACAACTGTGTGTAAATAATTGACTATTATGTGAAATAGCTGCACTATGGGAAGAAACTTAAACAATCAATAAAAAACTGAAACTGTAACTAAACAAATTTTATACATTAAAAGTTGTATGATATTTATGTTGCAAAAGCTACCCAAAGTGGTCCTTGATTACATTGTGGTCGCCTGCGTCAACATTTAGGTACAGACTGAGGTTAATGGTTTAATAGGCTTCACAATTTTGTCCTAACGTTCTAAATGTCGCATTGTCAGCTATAAAAGGCCCCCAAAAAACAAAAGTAAAACAATTCAAACGAGAATACTAACGGCATATTTTTTAGCTAAGGCGTTATATTTTCGATATATGAGTTTGGCTGTCACTCTGGTATCTTTTGCACCTCTTTTTTAACGTACAAAAAATGAACGAAGTACAAATTTGCAACAGCAACAAACAACAGCCAATGAATTATAGGCCCCTGACTTGAGGCAAGCACATCCATACATAATTTGACGGAGTAAAACGTATAGGCGGAATCCCAACCCTTCCTCTTACCTAAGAAAGTGGTTTAACCAGAAATAATCAGATGTTTTTTAAGGCAAGTTTATTATACATCAGTTAATCTGTTAAACGTTTGGCAAAAGTATTTTTCTGTGATTGACAAATACTTTCTGAGGCTAAATTATAGAAATTTATATGTATTTTACTGATAGATGGTATTTCTTTTTTATTAGTTAAAGTAAAAAGACAGTGTATGATTAAATTGTTTCGACAGGATATCTTTTTTATTGTCATTTAGGCTTAGCCGTTCATAGAAAGTACTGCATGATCTATATTTGTTAAACGCAATAAACTGCTTTGAGCCCTGATCATTTTTTTGAGATCTACAGAAAAATACAGAGGATGTTTTAGTTTGGTTTAACTGTACCAATCAACAACATACCAAAACGGCTGAAATCCTCATACACAGTACTCAATTAGATACCTTTGAATAATTCAAACTACAATCTAGACCCATTAAAGGATAATTACACTAATAAGATGTTTCGTATAAGTTTGGTAGAGATAAATGTTCATAATCAACATCATTTTGCAGCAATGTGACAATTCTTCCACCTTCCTACTTCAAACCAAGTTCATTAAGTATAATGATGGATGACATACATTGTACTGGGATGGAAACACATATTGCAGCCTGTAACTTTTCAGGCTGGGGACAACATAATTGTCAACATAGTGACGATGTTAGCATTTCCTGCGGTAAGTTACAATATGCAACCATTATAAAATCAGAGTAAGGTTCGCATTGTTCCTGAAACCAAACTATACAATCGTTGCTCTATACAAAATAATTCGCATACTTCAGAATACTTTAGCAAAATAAGGTGACGCGTGTAGATTCTGTAAAATAAGCCTCAATGTTTTTTAGAAAAAAAATTCTCTCATTACGTCACCTTTAATGCATAAGGTGTGCCTGATATTAACATCCTAATTACCATTGCACTTTTTTTTTAGCTAAAAAAATGTTTTTGATCATGGATTACTTTCGAATGTACTATGGCAGGCTAAGACTAAATGACAATAAGAAAGAAAGAAATCCGAAAGAAACAAAACCAGATGAAGCAACAATAGTTTATAATTAAGAAATATTTTCTGAAACTATCTATCTATATATTATTTTAATGTAACATGATTTTATATCAATATGTCGATTGAGATACATGTATTATATATTTGAGAATTTAAAATATTTGCCCCATTGTATCCTATTTTTTGTGTTTTCCAGCTTACCTTTTTTTTCGTAATTTACAATGAAATTCCAAATAACATGATTTATATGTCAGTTACAATGATGAAATTTAACATTTGTTTAAGAAAAGATACGGTCATATAAAACTAGTTACACAGCTACTTTTGCATAGGTGCTATTTATGTACCAAAAATCTGAAGTACTGGAAATCTATGTTTAATACTCAGTGATATTTTGTTACTTTAAAATTATTGTACTATTAAGGTACCTGTATTTCACAGTACTTGATTTCTACTTTTTTGAAAATTTGTCTTTTTCAAATCTCTTAACGTTATGATTTTCAAATATGGAATATTGTTATCACTGTTGGGACTAATCCTTAACAAAAAAATAAAGTACAAATCAAGTACTGTATAATACGGGTACCTAAATATCACATTAACTTTAAAGTAGAGAAATAGTATTAGATATTAAAAGTACATTTCCAGTACTACAAATTTTAAGTATAGAAATAGTACCTATGCAAAAGTAGCTGTGTATACAATATCAGTGTGTTGGTAAAAACATATATGAAAGGATAATATAAAGTAATATATTATCAATTTCTCATTAAAGTGCAGAATTTAAACTGATAATGTCAACTCTTTCAATATTGAAATGAACATAGTAGAATGCTATTACTTTTAGGTCGAACACCATTAAGACTTGTCAATGGAACTCGTTTGACCTCAGGACGACTAGAAGTTTACCATAATAATGTATGGGGTACAGTTTGCAACAAAAACTTCGACATCACAGATGCAACTGTTGTATGTAAAAGCTTAGGCTTTGATGCAAAGTAAGTTTTTGCTTGACCTCTGTATCATGTTTAGCAAATGTTTTTTTTTTAAAGAGACAACTTATTTGATATATGTTACAAATATAAATTGTAATATATAAATCCAGTGACTTCCTGTTAGCAATATTATTAATACTCTTGTTAAAGAGGGGGAATACAATATAATTGACTGACAGACTAAAGAAGAGACAATGGTATGCAATTATACGTTAAGTATGTTTGAAGTTATAAATACTCTCTTAGACACAGTTGATCACATTCAAACTTCTACATTTTGAGGGCCCTTATTTAGCATTATAACAGCATAAATGAAAGCTTCAGATTTGTATTACATTTGTCCAAAGAAACATTGAAAGCAATATAACAAAAACGAATGTTCGTTCTTATGTTGTACTGTTACATCATTGTCACCGGTCAGAGAAGGGTTGGGATCCCGCTAATAGGTTTAACTCCGCCTCATTCTATATATGTATGTATGTACCTGTCCCTAGTCAGGAGCCTGTCATTCAGTTGTTTGGAGTTTGTTGCTTTGTTACATATTTGTTTTTCGTTTATGTTTTTGTACATTAACTAGGCCGTTTGTTTTTTCTTTTGAATTGTTCTTCATTTGTCATTTCGGGCCTTTGATAAATGACTTTGGTGTGTGGGCTTTGCTCATTGTTGAAGGCCGCACACTGACCTATAGTTTTTAATTTCTGTGTCATTTGGTCTCTGTATATTAATATTGAAAATATTTTAGGAGCTTACAACATCAAGATGTACCTAATTTCTGTTTCCATCAACACTCACCTTACATGACGACTCGTACCTAATTGTCATGTGTTTGCTTAAAAAACTATATTTTTGGCAGGTAAAAACTGTGATAGAAAATTATGATTTGCAATACAAGATCTACAAGAATCGCATACCTAAATGCAATGATTGGAAACAAAATTGTAATCAAAATAACATTTTTCATCAGTTGAATAAATCAGGCTCGTATAAGTCTCTTATGAATAGAAAAGTGAAGATGTGGTATGAGTGCCAATGAGACAATATTGCAGTGTAAAAGTAAAACAAGTATAGGTAAAAATACGTCATTCAGCACTGAACCTTGTCTCACACCGAGAACCAAACATGACTAATGTAAAATAATTCAAATAGGAAAAACAACGATACGTTTAGAGCTTTTTTGCATCTGATCGTCACTGGTTAGTCTTTTGTGGACAAAACGCGCGTCTGGCGTATTAAGTTTTAAACCTGATTCCTTTTATCAGCTATTATTCGTGAGTTTCTCTATTCTATATGTTCTCCCATTTATTTGTTTTGTAGTCCTGTCATGTAATGTTGATATTTAAATGTTATATTAAACATTTCCATGAAAGCGGGAGGTTCGGCATGCCACAAAACCAGATTCAACCCACCAATTTGTTTTCTTAAAATGTCCTATACCAAGTCAGGAAAATGGCCATTGTTATATTATAGTTCGTTTCTGTGTGTGTTACATTTTTAGTAACCCGGATTTGTTTTATATTTTTTCAATCGATTTATGAATTTCGAACAGCAGTATACTACTGTTGCTTTTATGTTTATCTCTTTAACAAACGGCTGCGGAGAAACATTTATGAATCACACCATTAAACGAGAACCAAAGAACAACAGATTCCAAACTTAGAACAGGTTGGAACAAATACAGCGGGTATTTTTTAATTGTTAACTGACAACTTTTATTTTGATAATCTTATTTAAATTTCTCGGGTACCAATTTTCGTGGATTGATAAAAACTTGCAATTTCGTGGATATTGGATTTCGTGGTTTTCAAAAAGTTTCCAGTTAATCATACAGCAAAGCAATTTGTTAAACATTTACATTCGTAGTTTCCCTGTGCTCACTATATTCTCGAAAATTGGTTTCGAACGAATAAAAATGAATCATCAGTATTTAATAAAAAAAAAAAAAGATTTATCGCAATTATGTTTATATTTACCCTCACCTGATATAGTCTCTAGTTTTTGTTGGGTCTGTTGTGCTTGACTATTCAGTTTGCCATAATGTCTGGTGGGATGCTGTTTGTATTTTCCGTCGCTTCCGTTTGTTTTAGCCATGACGTTGTCATTTGTTCATTGCTTTGTGAGTTTGAAAATCTCTTTTCAATTATTTCAATCTTTGTTTTTGTTAATTTATGTAACTTGCAAACACGTTCTTTATTGGACACACTCCTTTAAAGTGATTCACTAGTGGGGATTAAATTTAAGTCCAATCCTAGTAAGGTCTAAAACTATAGCGTATGTAATGTTTTGTAATTCATTATTCCTACAGGTATCCCTATGTGGTCCCAACTCCATATTTTGGATCTGGAAATGGATTGATTTTATTAGAAAATCTTGGATGCACGGGAAATGAGACTGACATATCCAATTGTTCATCAAACGGATGGGGCCATTCAGACTGCAATCATGATCTGGACGTTTCATTATTGTGTGGTTTGTACAAGTCTCAAGTTTAAAACAAATGATGAAATTCATATGAAAACAGGAAATAAAAGGCACACATTAGTAATGTTTTATTATGGATAAACATTCTTGACTTACAGTCTCATATGACATGTATGAGCTAGTTATACCCTTTTCATTTTAAAGTTCAAGGCTTATTTTCAAGTAAATCCCTTGTCTTCAAATTTCTTAATTTATCAAAATTGTAAATCGATTTACTTGCAGTGGTGAAGTAAACAAAGATGATTCAAATCTCATATCTTATAAAAAAAAGTAGACTTTTCACTTACTGAATGTTGACAATTTTTGTCTTGTATTTTAGAACTTTGAATAGGGGTTTAAGACTATATATACGAATAACATTTTTGTGTATACATATGTGTACATGTAACATATATAATACAACATAAACGATCAGCTCATTAGTACAGATATAAAACAAAATCTTCTCAGTCTTAGTCTGTGTACTGCTCTTTGGTCAGGTTATTGTCTCTGTGACACATTCCCTATTTGCATTCTCAATTTTATAACATTATTGTTTTAGGTACGGTATAATACTCAATTTTCACTATCGATGATTGTTTGTCTTTTAAAACAGATACTTTTGCAAGACTAGTAGATGGACCTGATAGCTCGAGTGGACGTGTCGAACTGTTGCATAACGGTGAATGGGGAACTTTATGCGATGATGGGTTTGATATTCCAGATGCTGCTGTAATTTGTACAATGCTTGGATATAATAACACGTATGTGTCAATAATTTCAAATTAATTTCTTTACATTTTTCGGTTTCAGTATATTTTAGAAATGAGTTTTCATACTATATATTAAATCGCTTTTGTAAAATGTCTATTTTTGTCTCATTTTGGTCCATTGTCATTTATGCAGGAATTTATTGGAGTGGAGAATAGTGTTTCGGTTAGACCTGTTATTGATGGAGACCGTATATAGAAAACAAAATAAATTCATTGTTAATAAATTTAGTTCTATTACTACCTAATTTACATATTATATATTTTATTGTTTCGACTAATAAATTGAAGGGAATTGCAAGGCGAACACGGTATCAAAAGCTTAGTCGCTTCTACATTGTATTGATATTTATTTACTATCATATTTTTTAAACTTATTTAACTACGTTTGATATTTTAAATTTTGAAACTGCTATAATTGTGTGATCAGATAACTAAGGGAGTTAATATTAACACTCACACTCATAAAATGTCATCGTTAGTAATATGACTGACTTTTCAATATCTGTTACAAATAATTATATCTACAGGAATCCACACGTGATCTATGCTCCACATTTTGCTTATGGAAGTGGATCCATATTTCTGAAGAATATTGAATGCGCAGGAAATGAAAGTGATATCGAGGAGTGTTCTCATTCTGCATGGGGAGTAACAGATTGTAAACATTCAGAAGACGTTGGTGTTGACTGCAGTAAGATAGTTTTTATACTTTCATCTAAAACCCTGTTTTTGGGGTGTATATTTAAAAATCACCTTAGAAAATGCTAATTTCCACATATAATGAGACATTTTATATAGTGTGATCGAATGTTACATGTACTCTGTATGATAACAACGTAATACTTTCTTAAAGATAGGATATCATAGCTAAACAAAATTATATATATATAAATTAGACCGTTGGTTTTCCCGTTTGAATGGTTTTACACTCATAATTTTGGGGCCCTTTATAGCTTGTTGTTCGGTGTGAGCCAAAGCTCCGTGTTGAAGGCCGTACATTACCCTATAATGGTTTACTTTATAAATTGTTATTTGGATGGAGAGTTGTCTCATTCGCACTCACACCACATCTTCCTAAATCTATTTCGCTTTATGAATAGAAAAATAAAAATATACCGAACTACAAGAAAAATTCAATAAAAGAAAGTTACTTATCAGATGGCAAAATCAAAAGTCAAACACATCAATCGAATGGAAAAAAAACTGTCATGTTCCTGACCTGGTACATACATTTGCAGAAAATAGTGAATTCAACCTGTTAATATAGCTATTTTAATCTTTCACTTGTATGACAGTCGCATATAATGATATTGTTTTGACAGTCATGTGTGAGCGAAACAAATAGAACATATTCATCCCTGTATTTAGTCTTAATGTTAACATATTTGAAACGTATTCTTTTGATAATGTGTCATATACTGAAGTTATTATTTTAAATTATTACAACACTGATAAATATTTGACATCTTTTAGCAACGGATGTGAGGTTAGTTGGTGGAAGTGGACCAT
This sequence comes from Mytilus edulis, assembly GCA_019925275.1. Taxonomy (NCBI): domain Eukaryota; kingdom Metazoa; phylum Mollusca; class Bivalvia; order Mytilida; family Mytilidae; genus Mytilus; species Mytilus edulis. The sequence goes on from CM034352.1 coordinate 29,390,494, forward strand.
TTGAAGGCAGACTTGAAGTTTTTCACAATGGCGAATGGGGTACCGTTTGCGACAGTGCATTTGATGCATCAGACGCAGTTGTTATTTGTAAAATGTTAGGATATCAACAAAGGTTCGTTATTTTTTTATTTTTTAAATCATAAGAGATTATCAGATACGGAATCTCTACAATCAGACATCACAGAAGTTTGAACATATAAAGTTATGCTTTTAGTGTATTTATTTATGAAGTCATTTTGGTTCTGTGGATACAGTTAAAAAAACAAGAGACTGAAATGGGCTTAATTTACATTGGATATGTAGTAAAACGTAAAGAATTGGGACGTGCAAATGTATACAACAACAAATGAATACTATCACAAATGAATTTTCTAAAATTTGAATTATACATTTTCATTTTTATGAGATTTATCGGTCAAATGAGTTTTCAAATTATGAAATGTTTTGGAAAATTCAAAATTAACTTGATTCTAAATATTAGTTGAATACACGAAAGGAAAGGAAACTAAGTTATCAACGCTTCTGTCACATTTCCCAGACTATAAATTGGTTTCTGATTGGCAATAAACTTCTTCAGCGCCAGATATTTTCCCATAAGAAATATAAACAAGTTTTGTTTTTAACATGAAGAAGATTTGCAGGGACATTACTCACAATAAAAAAAATCAATTCAAAGCAAAGCGTTTCTAATCGCAGCAAGAGATTTTCAAGATATCAACTCGGCAATTCAAGTGTTTTTATCAGCTATATTTTTAAACGTTTTCAAAGAAGACGCGTCTTCATCGAAAAACTTGTGTCAAATCCATTTTTCAATTTCAAACAACAATAGATTAAGTTTAAATTGAATTTAAAGACGCTAGTTGTATTATTTTCATTCCATAGCAATCCAGCAGTTATTCCAATATCAAAAATTAAGCCTGGATTTGGACCTATCTGGATGGGAAATCTTACGTGCAGTGGAGATGAAGTTGACATAGCTCTCTGTAAATTTGATGGATGGGGACACACAGGCCACTGTACACACGCTCAAGACATTGCTATGACATGTGGTAAAAAAATGTTTTTGATTACTTTGATTAATTTCTACCCAATATTTTTCGATTAGTCAGTCAACATTCCATATACAATTTTAGAAATGCTTAAATAGTATTTAAACCAGTACAATAAAGACGAACGAAAATTACTATGAAGGTCTTTAACCGCAATTTTAGCCACAATTTTAACAAATGAACACCAAGAACATTTTTACAAAAGTAGGCCGTCTTTGACAAATCATAGTACTTTGATGTTGTTTGAAAGAAATTACTTATGCCTCCAACTGGTGGAAAAAATTAATGTACCCTGTATTTATGTAAACCATATAGCATGGTCATAATTTTGCATTAAGATTTAATATTATTTATGTTAGCAGTAAATGACTCACACTTCGCACGATGAAATAATATAGGATGTTTTTTTATATTGGGGTTATTTTGTTGTTCATGAAAGGGGTTAGAATAAATTGCTTGCCATATATAGTAAGTTAAAAAAAAAACAAAATCGGATTAAGGAGGACTTCCTTTTAACATTATTCTTTAAGAATATTCATTTGGAGGGTTTTGCGCACTAAAATGTTTAAACCCGCAAAATTCTTAATGTGATAGTACCATATCTGAAGCCTATAATTCAGTGGTTTTCGTTTGTAGATTTATATCATACAATTTTTGAACTAAATTAAGCCGTCAGTTTTCCCGTTTGAAATTATCTTCATTTGTCATTTAAAGCTTAATTTACGGTATCGGTTTTGTTCTTGTCGAAGGCCATACGGTAACATATAATAAGTGTGTCGTTATGTGTCTGGTGGTGAGTTGTTTACTCGGCTATCTTGAAACAACATCTGAGCTTAAAACAAAACTAGATGTGTCGAAACGACAAGAATGGCCTCGTCTCCAAAATGTGAAAAGTCTGCAATTTCAACAACACGTGTGGACACAAACATGATGGTAGTCTCACATATCCAAAATTAGCTCAAAATCTGAAGGCTTATAGAAAAAAAAGTCTGTATAACTGCGATTTTCAACCATTTTCAGTCTTAAACCCTTAATGCTGGCAATAATCAGCGGAGCAGAACTATACTTAAACTTCATCTGAAACTCATCATGGTTAACTGATAAACAGAAAATCAGCCCAATATCTAAAGGCGTTTAGAAAAAAAGTCTGTATAACTGTGATTCTTTAAACAATATGTCAAAGTCCAAAGCTCGTACTTTCGGCAAAAAAATAGCGGAGTGGAACAAAACGTACACTTGATCTGTAACTCATCATGTTTAACTCACATACCAGAAATCAGTCCAATATCTGAAGGCGTTTAGAAAACAATTCCGTATAACGGTTTCTTGCGGAATGACGGAATGACGGAATAACAGAATGACGGAATGACGGACAAGGGTAAAACTACATTGCACCGACGACTACGTAGCGGGGTCATAAAAAGAAGAAATATGTTTTTCAAGGGAGAAGTTCGATAACAATAAATCACAAAGAGTTGCTATTCCTAAAACTTAAAAACATAGCACCACGAACCTCAAAACATACCGTGTTGATGTTATGCTCCGGTACTATGAGAAAATCTTGCTAAACATGCTGCATCTGTTATATTGTTCATGATGAGTATAAATTCATTCATCAGTCTCATTTGGTGATGTCATAATCGGTGAAAGGGGATTGAAAACTGAAACATAGCTCTATCTATCCGTTGTTAATAAAAGAATAACATGAAAGAATTTTAAATATCTTCAAGGTGCAACTACCGAAATCCGCCTAAGTGGTGGTAGTGGGAAATCTGAGGGAAGATTAGAAATTGCATATGGGGTAACATGGCTGCCAGTGTGCGAAAGTGGTTTTACAATGAATTCTGCGAAGGTTGTATGCAGACATTTTGGATTTCCTGTAAGGTGAGAAAATATTTCAAAATTTTTCTAATGTGATACCTTAAATTTTATTCAGAAATACTTCTCATTCATGAAAACTTAAATCATCATATTTCGACTACATATCAAAGAATGCAGTAAAGAACATACATGATACTTGTGAACAGTTTTATTGTGCATGATCAATTACTATTCTTGTGTGATAACTTAGTAAATTTTATGGCTTGAGTATACTTTCACACAAAACAATATGTTGAATTATTTTATCATTCTAAAGACTTGATAAATCTCAGTTTATAAAAGTTTTCATTGCTTCATTTTTTCAATTCATTTTCACATTTCACAGTTCCAATTTGAGATGTCTAAATTCCTTCTCATCGCCTATTTAATTTTTTTCTTCCAACTTTCTCAATTGTCTCACTTTCATTTTGATATTTAAAAACATGTTAATTATTCAATGATATGTTTAGTATAATGTCAAATTATTGTAAGAAACTTAAATAAAATTTAAGAGCTATAAAAATGTGAATTTCAGTTAATATTGAAACACTTTTTCCAAGATCTGAGTTTTTAGAGACAAACTGTAGATTCAATATCGATCTCCTGTGCTCAAATTAACAACCATAATTTCACATGCAAGTGTGTGGTTACAATTTATTATTAGTTCAATGTTATATCAACTGTGAATGTCAAGTTCGAAAAGAGAAATTGGAAAATGTCATGCTAAAATAAAAAAAAAAAATCATAATCGGTTTGTTGTACACTGTCTTGTCTGTGATGAAAATAGCAGAATGCAAAACATCAGGTTAACGATCCAGCGTTAATCATTTTAAGCAATGGGCTGCGTAAAACTATTTTTAAAACTTCTATTAAGAAGGTAGAATATCTAGATGCGTATACGTTGAATGAAAATGACAAAGTTTAAGTCTACAAGGGATACAAACGATATAACAATAATATTAGACAATTCAAAATTTATCTAAACTCACTATTAAACAAACAATACATGTAGAAAAGCTCGATGTTTCGTATCTTCAATAATTAATAAAACACGTTGAAAGAGATGAAGAAGGACCCATGATGCAATCAAAAATTAAAGAAGAAGAAACACACATAAAGTTATTGTAATTGCAAAAATCAATTAACAACGAAATGAAAAACATCAGTTTACAAAAAACAATACAGAAACCTGTGGAGATTGGTCATTAGAAAACCCACCAAATACTAAGAACGGATACATGTACTCAGGATGGATAAGCATGTGTGCATGGTACCCACTCTACTGATGGCGTCTCTCGTTTTAATATTTTAATAACGGTATATAAGATATGATGCCAAGTCCAACTCATGGATTCTATAGCTTTGGAGTAGAGTATGGGATTGTGTCTACGACATACGGATATTAGAAACTTAATCGTGACCATAACATTTAATGACAAGTGGTAATTTAAAAAATGTAAATGATATTTTTCAGCAAAAATGACCCATCAGTTATTCAATCTACTGATTTCGTTAATGATTGGCCAACTTCTGCATACACCGTCGTCTGTACTGGTGGCGAGCTAGATCTTGCATTATGTAATATAACACTTCTCGTCAACAGTAGCTGTTCTTCAGGAAGTTACGTTGGAATCAGGTGTCGTATGTATAGCTTTTTACAAGTTTGCACTTTTCATGTTATTTTGTTTTTTGTATGAAAGCACATGGCATTAAATGATGAGCTGGTCGGATGGAAATCGACTCCATGCAAGTGCACGTATTCGTGTGCATGTACAAGATCGACTTTGATTGATTTTGGAAAATTCAATTACAGGCTGCAGATTCAAATACGAAGTACAAGATGATTTTTAGTCTGTTTTTATATCTCATCATAAAATTTGCATGAGGTCGATTTCCATCCGACAGAGCTCTCAGATGCCTTTTTTTATTTTCTTCTGTTTGTTATGTACAGAAGTTGTAGGTCGCTGCATTCCTGCTAATTTGCAAAAAAAATTAACAAGTTTATACTGTGACCTCAACGCGTTTCCACTGCATCAACTCAATGATTTAACTTCATTTCGTAATAGTACAGTAAACAATAATCTCTAAATTGTTGCATAAAAGTTACATTTTCGTTATATTCACAAACCCATTTTCAGTAAAATCTGCACTGACCTTTTCAGAACAACAAATATCTAGGAATAACACAGACCAGTAAAATATGGATTCGAAATTGAAGAGCAATTAAACAACAAAGGGAATGAATATAAATTATAACTTTAAACAAGTTTTTGTAGGAAAAAAAAAGATACAATAATTTCTAAATTGCAAAGTTTTTGTTGTTAAATTGTCACCTTAAATTAATGTTAGTATTGCGAAACTGGTTTCATCAACGATGTTTTGAGAAAAAAAATAATAAAAGTAGTAAAAGCAAATCAATCAAAACATATGTAAACCTATTGTACGTTATCTGTGTTTTCAGCAAAAACTGATATTCGTCTCATAAGCCAGTTTTTGCCGTCATCTGGGAGAGTTGAAATGTATCACGAAGGACGATGGGGTTCCGTGTGTGGCCATTCCTTTGATGATAAGGCTGCAGAAGTAATGTGCCGAATGTTAGGATTTAAGGCAGAGTAAGTTTTTAACCTGTGGCTTGTTTGTAGAATGTCAAAGAATTTGAGTGTTGTTGTTTACTAAAAAATTATTACTGTTGATATACACATACATGAAACTCAAATTACACTCATGTCCTTTGGTAAGTTAATTTGATATCATTGCTTATGGACGTACCGTACGAGAGGAGGTTAGCATCACAATAAAAAGTCTGCATGTGTCGCTCAGTCTTTAATGTTTTCTGGACTTGTTAGTCTTTTCAATTTTTAGTTTTATTTCCATGGTGATGTCAGTTTTTTTAGCCTTCTACATATTTGTAGTATGTCAAATATTGAAATACCATTCAGTTCTTGTTCCTCTTTAACATCAAATGTGATTTGGTTTAAATTCAAACCCTTTTGAATCAAGTGCCATGATGCAGTTCGTGAGAAACCAAACGAGTATTACCAGATAACTAGCCTGATATCTCCGATGAATTATGATATCTTTCGGAATTATTTGCAATGAACTAAATTTCGTTTTAAGTTTTTACAATGACTCATAAATAAACTGATGTTGCTTCTAAAACAGTAAAATTAACCTTAGACTTGTTTTGTGACCTATGTAGCCCTCTGATTTATATGCTCACACACGTTTTACCAATACAAATAATGCAATCAATACACGAAAAGATTATATCATACATATAATAAACCACAAAACATTAATTCAGTATCAACAGCAGTGTAATATACAAAAGAATGAAGGCAGCTTCTCAAAGAATCAACATGTAGGTTTAAAATCATTCATTCTACATTAATCAAAGATGTACTTCAAACTAAATTCTATACTGCAATATAGTTAACAACATGAAAAGACACAGTCTTGCGCTATGAAAGAAACACACAGTACGTCAATGCAGAAAATAGATAGCAGAATTCATGATTCAAGCAAATAATTTTAAAATTGGCGTACATTCATTCCTAAAATATCCGATAAATGACCGAACTCGTAATATTTTCACCGTAGTCTATAAGCAACCAAAACAATGACTATTTTCTGCCTTATACATTGTATCACTTACAATATGTTGTTATGGTGATTTTTGTCTTATGAAAATAATCATGAGACGTGCAATATCAAAGTCGGGAAGTGACATCAGTCATCATTTACATTGAGTTAGAAGAATGATTAATAAAGTATACATGCAAATTAAAGATTTCATGATATACAAATATTCGCCAAAATTAATCATTTATTCAAAGCAAATTGTACAAATAACTGAAATAAAACTTTACCACTACCTTGCATATAAGGTTTTAAACATTGTAAAACAATGCATTTTTTCAGTGGATCAACATTTTTCCGAAACAGTAAGTTTGGTAAATCAGCAGAACTACCGTGGATGGACAACTTAGTGTGTAGTGGTTATGAAAATGATGTAACAGGCTGTAGATTTACATGGTCATCACGTGCTTGCAATGATGATTCGAATATTGGATTAGAGTGTTGTAAGATCCATTTTTAAATAGGTCTTCGCAGTGGTTACTAGTATTTATCGCTATTTTTACAATCCTTTGAGTTTAAAACAACAATTTGTCTAAGTAAGCAGGGCTGATAGTTCACAATAATAAATTATTTAGGAAATAGCAAAAGAAGAAGATGCCATTTTATAATGTTTTCTAACCGACGTTAATGACCGCCGTGATAGTTTTAAAACATAACAACATGTACTGGATCATGTTTTTCATCGACCAATCGCATTCACGTGGACACAAATTGTGCTTCTCTTTTTTCTGTCGTGTTTCATTTTTTCTATATGAGGATCACGTTATACAAAAGCTTTGTAGGCAAAATAGAAATAAGCTAGAATTATCCTTTATCTTTACTTTCCACTATATGATGATATCCTATAACTAAATAATTCAAAGGTTGACTCTGTTGAGCGCTTCTATCCAATCGAAATATTTAATACAAAAGACACTGTAACATTCTGCCTCATATCTTGATTTATCTAGAAACTGTCAAGGAGGGTAGGCAAAGATCTAAACTGAACAACAAAATATATGATTTTAGCTTCCGAATTGCAAATTTTCATTTTACAAGGAGGCATCATGTATTGTGTTATTAATTGTGTATTAAATTAAATAAGAACTTAAAACATTTGTAGCATCAACTCCTATTAGACTTGTTAATGGAGCCGGACCTTGGGAAGGAAGAGTTGAAATTCTGAATGGTGGACAATGGAATACAATTTGTGATGATGGATTTGATGTTGCTGAAGCGTCCGTTATATGTAAAATGCTCGGATTCAAAGAATTGTAAGAAATACAATATTACAATATCATAATATTACAATGGACAATCAGGGGGAAATAGAAGATATATTCATTTAAATTTCTCTGACATTTTAAGAGACTTTAAATGACTGTATTTTCTGTTAGAACGTTTTTGTTCTTTGTTTACTTCTGCTTACTGCCGTTGAAGCCAAAATTGTTTGAATACTTTAGAAGTAATTTGTTTACAGATAAATAGTTGTGATCCGCTATCACTGGGTTTTTTTTTGTAAGTTATTAAGTTATATGAGTATTGTTTTTATACTGCAACTTAAATTAATAAAATCATAGCTTTTTTAATCGTAAAAAAAAACCTGAATGGACTTCTGATAGTGGAGAAAGTGATGAAATTGACATTATACAAAATATAGCTATGCTTCTATATTAAGAAAATAAACAAAACTAGTTGCAGTATAAATACATCTATATGCAGAGTTACATACAGCGCATATTTTTTACACTGAAATACACTACTGTCACTATTCAAAATAGTAAACAGTCAGTATAATAATGATATCAATGTTGTGTTTAACATTGACTATGGAAAATAGTAGCCAGGATTTGAGACAAAAGTGCACTCCCCTTCGGGTCGTGCACTATTGTCTCTCATCCTGGCTACTATTTTCGCATAGTCAATGTTAAACACAACATTATTATATAAATAATGGCCAACAAAGTAAGATCAACAAATTAGTCAACACGACCAAAATGGTTAGTTGACCCCTTAAGGAGTAATTGTTCTTTATAGTAAATTTTTATAAATATTTGTAAATTTTTGTAATGTTGCAAAAATATCTTCTACTCTGAAACTACTGCGACAAATTTAACCAAACTTGGTCACAATCTTTATTTGGGTATCGAGTTTTAAAAATGTGTCCGATGACACAGCCTGCCAACCAAGTTATAAGGTACTTCTACTTTTGTTTTTCTTTATCGAAATGAATTAATCAATGGAAGAAAGTATACCGAAACTGATCGTTAGCTTGGGATTGTGATTACCACAAGGGGAACATATCCTGATGATTAGTTTAATAAAGTTTGTTTGCATTTCTAAAGGTATCTCTGACACGGATATTTAATAATGATTAACAAAATCAATTATAATTGAGTCCTAATCACTGCAGAACGGATGCTTTCAACTTATCCACTTCGAATCAATGGTTCAACGGCAGTCTTGTACACATCGGTCGTCTAAGTAAGATATTTTAAAAAGACATGTAAGCTACGTGATATTGTATCAACTGGAATTTATGAATATATATTCAGCATACAAGCGCTCCTAGAATGTTATTGAATGATTTTGAAAGTCAATAGTTATGATCTTACATTTTTTTGTCGAAGAGATTGTTTTTCAACTGGATTTTAAAACGGTTCTCGTTATACGGTTCAGTGAACATAGAAATCAGATTAAACGAAATAAAAAAAATATCAGGTTAAAGTTTGTAATTAAAGTTAGATAAACATGACATTTTCATCACATGAACTCGATCGTTTCAAGTTGAAACTTTTGTGCAACAAATTAAATTTTTATAAAAAGATTCAATCTAATTCTAAAAGTTGAATTTTGTTATTACTCCCGTACTGAAATGTAAAATTTAAGATGACTTAGGCTTCATGAACGTAATTTTAAACTTAATTGTACGAGTTCAACTCATCAGATATCTATGCATATTAATGACTTCAGTGTAGGCAGGAATTACATATAAACTGCAATATAATACTTCTTTTTGGTGTTATCTTTTCAGCTATCGAATATAAAGTATAGGCTTTATCTGTTTAGCTTAAAACAGTTACAAACCACTTGATGCGTCCGTGAATGACGTAATGAACATATGTATTTGTAAAATATGGCAATTTCCTTTAAATGATTTTTCTTTGCTCAATCTATTTTATCATGTCCATTGCTGCATTTCCAAATGGTTCTGTAATAAATTTATGGATTTACATGTGGATGTTTATGTGTTAATGTGAAGTTAAATGACTTTAGTATCTCTGATTTGATTCGTAAATCTTTTCTTTGATATAGATATACTTCACCAAGGGCAAAACTGTCATCTCTCTTTGGGGCCAGCAACTCAGCTGCTCGTTTGGGTTTGATGTCATGTTCTGGAACAGAGTTGGACATATATGCCTGTATTCGGGGAATTTGGGGACCAACGACTTGTAGTAGTTCTCAAGAAGCTGGTGTAGATTGTAGTATGTATATATTAAATATGTATTTGCAGTTTTGAAATTTGATCCCTAAAATTTGCCATCCACTTGCTCAACGATTTTTTTTAGTTTAATTGTGAAAATATAGCTAATGAGTCCTTAACTAATCCAGTCTTATAATCTACACAAACCGTACAAAATTCCTACAATACCAAATTTTTAAATGTTTCCAATTAAAAAGTCATTCTCCTAAAACAGTTATTTTGAAGAAAAACAAATAGTAAGATAGTTTAAACATCATGAGACATTTATTAATGTGTACGTTTCGAAACACATGTAGAGAGAATAATGTATGACATTGATGATTGAAACTACTTTACATCGATTTTGAAAAAAAAAAAGTTTTTTTTTTTCTAAGGGGAATCAAACCTCCGTCTTACTGGAGGAAGTCACAGTATGGAAGGAAGAGTAGAACTCCTTGTAAACGGAATGTGGTCCGCAGTATGTGATGACGACTGGGACAACGTGGAAGCAACTATTGTTTGCAAAACACTTTCGACTTTTCCTTTCGACAGGTATAATCATTCAAATGAATCATAATCGACACATATATATCTTCATTTCGATTTTTTTTTTAAACAGCTGCATCATTTCGTGGCTTTTAAAAATAACTGTTGAACGGAACAACGACGACTAAGGATTGTATTTTAACGAAGATGTTACTCTCTTTTCTTTCTTATTTATATTTGTTGCTTTTAAACAAAGATTGACAGTATTGCAGTAGTGATTTGCGTACACGGGGATAAACTGAATGTAATACGTATAATCAAAAGTGTTTGAGCAACGAAACCTTAAGTTCACAAATTCCTTCAATAGTCAACATTGCAATACAAAATGATGAAATGCATACACAATGTCCCTTTCATTCTAGAACCAGGTAAAATCGACTGTTCTTGAAATATGACGAAACGAGCTTATGTGATATACACTTGCAGATTTTATTTTCTAGGAGAGTTAGCGGTAAAGCATTCCGTAACAGTTTCTTTGGTCACGGGACGGGCAAAATTGCATACTCTAGTGTTAAATGTAACGGAACGGAAATTGATGTGATGCATTGTACGCTTAAAGAAGTAGCAGTACCAACTTGTGATCACTCGAACGAAGCTGGAGTGTCATGTTCATGTAAGCCATCGGTCTAATATATTATTCAGATCGGTATATAAATGTGTAAAAACATGTGTTTTCTATAGGGTATATGACTCTAACAATTTTAAAAAGAACAAAATAACGCGACACAAAACTAGGTTTTGTTAAAAGAAAAGTCATGTATCAGAATTGAAGAGACGGTAATGGAGGGAAAAAACAAATCACAAAAATTGGTCTCTACAAAGCCAAAGATAATGTTGGAGAGTGTCATAAAAACTAAAGCATTGAATAACACAAACGCTTGAGTGATATCATATGCACATCATTTGATCAAACTCAAGGACTTCTACTTTGTTTTATGATTATGAATAAATGTTTGATACACCAAAAAAGGAGTGTTCTGTTTAAAAAGTACAATATACGGTATTAAAACTTAGTTGAAAGATTCCACATCTAATTAGTCACCATTTTAATTATTATTAGAATAATTCATAGCTTTTAATATTTCTATTGTTTAGAACATAAAATAGAAAACCTAAGAATTTAATAAAATAATTAATCAAAATAATATTGAGTACTCTCTTTAAAGTAAAATATAACAAAAACATTTGTGAAATATTTAATTTTATTTTGGGTAAATGGTAGCGATGGACTAAAAATAGAATACAATGCAATTGGTCGTTATTATGATGTTTTTATAATAACCAAACGTGGCATGCTAGTCCTTTAAATAGTTAGGTACAATTTATGAATGTAGAACATCTGACCCAGTTAAGTTTAACAATTCATTTATTTTAAGAGATCATTTATTTTGAGTTACAAAATAGCAATAAATACACATCAACTTATTTCGTACTTTTGTAATCTAGAAAATAATTGATAATTGATTTAAAAAAAAAACATCCATTAGAAAGTTGCAAAAAACCATCATGTGGACTAAGCGGAAACGATTACTTTTTAAATTTGAACGAGGGAAACAAACAAAATAACAATTTTGAATTCACTGGTATATACACATAATATATAATTGTGTTTGTTTTATTGATAGGTGTTCTAGTCCTTTAAATAATTAGCTACAATTTATGAATGTAAGACATCTGACCTAGTTGAGTTTTACAATTGATTTTACTTTAAGAGATCAATTATTTTTATTTTCTGGAAAATAATCTAGAATTAATTTTAAAAAATCCATTTAAGAGATGCAAAATACCATTATATGGACTATGCGGGAACGATCAACTTGTGAACATGAAAGAGGGAAACAAAAAATTAACAATTTTTAAATTCACTTGTATATATATATTTGTTTTTGTTTCTTCCTTTCGCTTTGTTTAGTGTAGTGAGGAACTATGACCTCTATTACAACCCTTTAAAATACAAAATGTACATTTATAGTGTAACATTTATGAGACGCTTGTCCTGTCGACACACATGCCATAGCATTTTTTTTTTAAAAGTTTATGTGGAATTTCCTTATTTTTATTTATCGGATTTCCATAGGAAAATGTTGGTTATCAATTTGGTGCTTCTGTGCCGGGCGGGCGGTTGGGCGGCTGTCAACTATGTTCGCTCATTATCCTCGGAAAACGGTTGGACACATTTTTGTCAAAACAAGATATGTTGCTTTCCATGACTGATAAGCTTTCATTGTTGTTGAATTTAAGACATGGTATTGTTGAGTTAAAAACCTTTAGGTAGCGAAAAATGAAACTTCTCATTTCTGAACCATCAAAGAAACACTTTTTACCTGATCCTGTTTTTGGGTTCCAGATTTGAAATATCATTTTTCTGATATGTCAGACAAATTATGTTTGCTGTCAATCGAAAAGCTTCTTGTTTGTTTATTGATTACATGATGATTTTTCTTTTTGTTCATATAGTTTTCGGTCGAACTTATATTAATAATAGTCTATTGTATCAAGAAAACTAATTTCTTAAAATTTTACTAAGATTTAATTAAATATATTCTTAATATGAAACTAGATGACTATTTTGTTTTAGGAACTTGCATTAAATAATATCTTAATTGCAATTGTAGTTGCCGAGCAAATCAAACTATCACGACCAGTAGGTACAACAGCTGAAGGCACGGTTTTTATTAATATTAACGGTGATTGGAATACCCTGTGTGACAAAGACTTTGGTAATCAAGAAGCACAGACTGTTTGCCGAGAACTTGGATACTGGTAAGCTTTGATGTTAATTTAGATGGATTAAAATTCTTATTAAACATTGATTAAATATTATAATTGTGTAAATATTTGTAAAAGAACTTTCGAATCTTTAAATGCTTATTTACCGATAGCTCTAACATCTGGAATATGAGAAGAAGAATGTGGTACGCCAATGATTTTTACTAAATCAATTTTTAATGATAGTGGGTTTTTTTTCCTTTTCGGAATACCCTAAACCCTTAACTTTAAATGAAGTATATGTTTAGTTTCTTTTTATAAGTAAATAACGACATTTCTGTGAGTATATATGAATATTCAAGAGTGGATAACAGTTTAGCTCATTCGCAAGCAGATTGATAAATTGTTTCTCCCTATATATATGTGTCCAAGTCTCCCCTGTGTATCAATAAATAAAACAGGTTGCCACCAAATCTACTTGTGACGTTATTTTTTATGTTAAAAAAAAATTAAACTATTGTTCTTCTACGAGTTAAACCAATGCTATTAATAAATCTTTGAGGTCATTCTTGGATATAGAAATACCTCAGTAATCAAAAGTTCATTCAGAAGGCATTTCATTCATTTCTTTACAACGTCGCAGGAGTTCAAATGTGCAGTTCTTTTCTAAATCCTGGTTTGGTGAAGGAAATGGGACGTCACAAGACCTGAGACCACAATGCATGGGAACTGAAACTAAAATATCGTTTTGCCCGTTAGAAAAATCTTGGAATGAAATGACTTGTTCTCATGCGGATGATGCTGGTGTACAATGTACTCCTACGACGATAGGTAAGAGATTTAAGTTTGATTTTAAACGTATTTTACCCTTCCGGAGCACCTGAGATCACCCCTAGTTTTGGGTTGGGGTTCGTGTTGTTTATTCTTTGGTTTTCTGTGTTGTGTTATGTTTGTCTGTTTGTCCTTTTCATTTTTAGCCATGGCGTTGTCAGTTTGTTGTTGATTTATGCGTTTGACTGTTCCTCTGGTATCTTTCGTCCCTCTTTTATTCAAAAAGATATGAAAATGATTGAAAAACAGGCACAGCCATATCACGGCCGACACTCGGCTAACCGAGAGATTGGTCGGTTAATCTATATTGAGTATCCGGCTATATGGGCGATTGGTCTTTTAATCGGGTTGGTTATACGTCTGTTAAGAGTAAAACGCACAATTTAATGTTAAACTCTATTTAATATACAGATTTTCGCATATTAAAAGAACCAAATCAAAAAAAGAAAAGTGTCTGACAAAATGATATCTATCATAGAACATTTTCCACCTGTACAAACATTTCATAGTCTGCGCAGTTTTCAGTAAAACTAAAAAGCGTCGCGCAAGTATGTAGTATTTATGCTGATACGCATAGCAATTTTTATTAATAAAAGGCGAAACAAACAATTTTAGATATCATTTAAAGGACACAAAATAGTACTTTGGTTCTAAAAAATAAATTGACATTAGTAAATATTTCATAATTGTAATATAACGTGAAAAATACCACGTTATAGTGAAAATTAAGGGAATAACGTATGTTAATGGGTTGGACAATTGAAATTGTGTCAGTTAAGAGTTATTTAGCCACGACAATAGATTTGCTACCTTTATATTTTCCCATTGAAAAAGTTAAGAATGAGATGTTCTTGAGTAAAACAAATTACAATACGGTGCAACAGTATCCTTCTAGTACGAGCATTTTTATTTTGACTTGCTTTGCATTTTATTGAAGGGTGTGTCACTTCAATATAGCGTTATATGGATTGGCCGCTGGAATATGCATGAATTTATATTTCACGTTTTCAATCAGCCTTAATTTTTGTGACTGTTCAAAGTAGCACGTTCTCAAATCCGACTGAAAGTGTCTTTCTTATACAACACAGGGTACATATAACGTGTTATCGTTCTCATATGCACATGATATTTGTCACTGAACGTTAAACCCTAATTCGTCAGCATCATTCAATTGGTTCTTTTCTTCTATTACCTAATCATATGTTGTTTACAAATCATTCTAAAGAAGTAAATGGAAAGGAGCGAATGCAGTTACATTTAGTTATCTTAAGTTTTAATTCATTTTCTTCCATTTAGTTCCTTTCTACATAAGTGCAGAGGAGAACTGCAGTTGTCCGCATGTAAACTTTTAGCATTTTTCACCAATATGAGTACATCGCAATCCGTTACTGTTTCAACACCCACGGGGTGTTTAATGTCTGTATTCTTAAACAACTATTATTTTTTCTCTCTTTTTTAGCAATGCATTACTCTCTACTGTCCTTATCTATTATTCTATATTCTGCGTATCCATCCAGATTCTCGTGTAAACCATGAGGGTCCGGATTTGGGGTGTTGTTTATTTCTGTATTCTTTAAATTGTTATGTCACTTTTCTCTAGATTTTATTTTTTCTTACTCATTATTCTTTCTCTAATCTTTATATTTTAGAATCCTAATATATTTTACTTACTGATGTTTAGTTACATAACGACGTTTACCTCTGATTTATATAATTGTTACCAATGTAGATGACAAATAAGTGTCATTCATGACAATTAAACAGAATCCACATGATATATGCGACCATTCTTGGATGAAATAAATATTACTTTAATATTACACTTTTTGAAACCATCTTTATCAATTTTCAATTTCCATTGTCCAAATTGTTCATTGTTCATGTGTTGTTTCCGTATATTTTATGTTTCATTGCTCATGTGTTGTTTCCGTATATTTTAGCCGCTCGTCTTGAGTCTACCCATTTGATCCGACAACACCCCATATATATAGCAATAAAATTATACTTTTATTTCCATTCATAACTCTTAACAGACCAATTAACAGACCGGGTTTTATACATCCGACCCATTAGCAGACCAGGTTTTAAATAAAGATTGATTTATGTCACCAAAATCTTATTTTCGTGTAGATTTTTCACACAATGAAATCAATATGGTTAACAAACATAATGTTTTTATTCGATGTTCAAAATACTGCATGCAAGTAAATTCAACCAACGTGTCATTTTGTGTACATTTTGTGTGTGTAAAATGTGTATACATTTATTGATGAGTAACCTGCCTTTTCATTTTATAGATCGTACATCGACGCTAGAAAAATAATAATTATACCACTGGATTCAGTACATTGAATTGTTTTGTTAGAAATGAATATCTTATAAAATAAAAATATATTTAAAAAGTTATACAATGAAACATGCTGAACTTTCAATGATTTTCTCGATAACATCTGATTAACAGACTTTAGCCAACCTGATTAACAGACCAACCGCCGATAGAGTCACATACTCAATATATATCTCTCGGTTAGCCGAGTGTCGGCCGTGCATATATGCATATATATATAAATGTAAACTACATTTAAGTATATAGGCAATTTATCATCATTTATGCAAGTACCTTGATACATGTAAACATCCGTCGTAGGCCATTTGATAATTTTGAAACTGATATAACTTGAAAAACAAATAGTATTATTTATTTACTCACATGAAACAAACCGGGATGTGGTATTCAGTACGTAGGAGAAACTGGGCGATATTTATCTAAACGCACTCAAGAACATCTGTATCGTTTTAAAAGACCCAATAAATTCAAAAGTATCATTTACCAACACCTTAAGAAGCACAACCATCCTTTTAAATATTTAACAGTTCAACCTTTAGAAGTAGTAAATAAGCAGCCTGGTGAATCTCATTCAAAGTTTGTAAGATCACGGAAGATAATTGAATTAATTTGGATTAAAAAATTACAGACAGTCTACCCTCTCGGTCTTAATGATAATATCATGGGAATTGGTAATATATCTAGAACCGATTCCGTTAACATTTTGGATATAGTTTCTAAAACTGTTCGTAAAAACCGTTCTCACGGTCGTAGAACAAATCGCAATCAAAGAAAATTTCGGACCAATCATACCAATATTTCAGACCTAATTTCTATTTCAAAAAACAACGGCAGACATTATCTGTTAACAAAACTCTGTTCATTACCAGTTAATAAGTTAAATAAAATTTTGGAGGATTGCAACACAATTTCATATAGCAGTCCAAAGTATGAAATTGTTCAAATTATTATGGCATGTTGTTATTCTAAACTATTTCCCAAAATTGATCGCCCTGAAGATCACAAAAAACATTTTTTATTAAAATAAAGTATGTCAATAAAGGTTTTGATTTTATAAATATTGGCGGTATATTTAACGACCATTCTGTTAAAGAACAAATTCCTGGATATTTTGACAATACTGAGCTACCTCTTATTTGTTATATTTACAAGAAATCTACCCGGAAATGTGTTTTTAATTATAATCAATTGTGTAAAGATGTTAATTTCAGTGAAAATACACCTACTTCATGTAATTGTAGTACCTCCGAATATATTTATGGACCCATTTCCCATGTTATAACAGGAGATCTTAACATCGTTCAAGACCGAGAGTTAAAATCATTCCTCAGTAAAGGACCTAAATATCGTCCCCCGTCACTTATTAATTGGAATGAGTGTCGTAATATCATCAACGACTCACTCCATACTTACTGTATAAAATGGATAAAACGGGAAAAAGCTGACAAAAATCTTTGGACTCTTTTTTTAATTCAGTAATGAAGATAGTTGATATACGTATTCAACATTTTAAAGAACATTTTACTATTAACAATAACCACAATAAACCTATGTCTCGTATCAAACATAAACTAAAAGAACTAGCCAAGAAATTTGTTTTTGTCCCGGCCGATAAAGCTGCTAATAATATTTTTATTGTTTGACGTAAATTTTACATTGAGGTTCTGAACAAAGAAATCACCAATTCACCAACATTCCAACTGACTCCATTTTCAGAAAACGACATCTGTAACAAACATAAACTTTTAGCTACCGCTTTACAAGCAGAGCCAAATACAATGAAAATCCCAACTATGTATTGGCTTCCGAAGCTACACAAAACACCTTACAAATATAGATTTATTTCGTCTTCGAGCCATTGTTCCACTACTAAATTGTCTATTCTTCTTACCAGAACTTTTGGTACAATTAAAAACCTGATAATAAATTGTTCAAATAAGGCCTTCGAAAATAGTGGAATTAATTACTTTTGGAGTGTCAAGAACTCATTGGAAGTACTTGATAAATTGCATGCTTATATTGGTGATTTTGAATCTGTTCAAAGTTTTGATTTTTCTACCCTGTATACCACATTGCCTCACATTCTCATTAAGAAAAATATCACACACCTAATTAAATGGGCATTTAAAAAGTCAGAATGTGAATATATCTGTTCAAACTCTTTTAGGTCATTTTTTAGTAGCAATAAACAAAAAAACTATGTCAATTGGACATGCTTTGATACTATATATTATGTCCTTGAAATTTTACTAGATAACATTTTCGTTTGCTTTGGGGATTCCGTATATCGTCAGATTATCGGAATTCCAATGGGGACTAACTTTGCACCACTTATTGCGGACCTGTTTTTGTATTGCTATGAGTTACAATTTATGACAAAAATAAGCAAAGAACCATCGAAACAACATCTGATAAACAAATTTAATAATACTTTTAGATATTTGGATGATATTTTGGCTCTCACTGATGACGACTTCAGTATGTATATTAAGAAATTTATCCTGTTGTACTTACTTTAAATAAAGCTAATACTAACAATGACCACTGCCCTTTCCTCGATCTTGATATCTATATCACTAACTGAAAGCTGAATACTAAAATTTATGATAAAAGAGATGATTTTTCATTTCCTATCGTTAATTATCCATTTTTAGATGGTGACGTTCCCTTGTCACCATCTTACGGTGTTTATATATCTCAACTTGTACGATTGGCTTGTGTATGTAACAATGTTTTAGATTTTAAGTAGAGAAATGTATGTATCACTTTAAAAATTATCACACCAGGGTTTTCTATATCACAAACTAGTCAAAACATTTACCATATTTTATCATCGGTATAAGGACAACATTCGTAAATATAGCTCAACATGCAGACTTCTTATACGTTCAGGTATTTCTCATCCAATTTTTTATAGAAATATTCTTTATAAAGCACAAAGGTGTCAGTATTCACCTCAAAAACTAACAAAACCTTTGAATAGACTTATTAAGAAGGGATATAGTTACGATACTGTTGTCTGTTGCATCGGAACTAAACAAATTTATTCAAAAACCAGTTGTTGGCATGACACGAGTTATGTTCTTCTCATATATGTTATGATGGTATGATACTGTAAGCTTTGTTAAACTTACCGCGACGATATCTGGCACTGATTAAGCACTGTACTTTGGTTATGGAGTCTGCTAGAATCAGCGTTGCTTCTTGCGTTGGCTCTAGGTTTCGACTGCCGGCAGATCCGAAACGAGGCTCTCTCGTCTTCCTGATCTGCCTCCCCATCAGTGGAGCACCACCGATGACCCTGAGGTACTACACTCCCCCCAACTTTATACAAAAGGAGTAACCCCCGGGTAAAAACAAAAGATCATGCTAGGGAAATCAGTATGGGATATAATAAAAACATAGGATCAGAAACACAGTAGACCCGCCCCCTACCCATGCCCTAGGGAGACTGAACTACAGTTGCCCCCCCTTTTCCCCCAACACCCCCGGGATCCCCATGACACATACCCCCGGACTACACATATATACATCATTCCCTTTTGGCCAACAGGCCCTAAAATTCAATACTAGGAGCCAACTGGCTATAACTACGATTAATTCAGAAGCCAACGGGCTGTAAATTCATTTGCTAGAAGCCAACTGGCTATAACTTAAATTTAATCAAACATCTGTAACTGGCCAACGGGCCTTTATGTTGCTATTTACATTGAGAGTTGCCCACCTACGGGTTAACTCCGTACAGACGGCTACCATCGAGGTGGGCCACCCGTACAATTTCCCTGGGTGAGGCTGCCCTCACTGTCCCCACCCCTTTGCCACCTCATAAAGGTAATGAGGGTGGCCATGCCGTGCATTTGATGGGGGAAAGTAAGGGGCATCACTCTCCAAGAGAATCCTTTAGGGAGGCACCGACCTTAAGGCCTCCTTCTGCTCGGAGTTGAAGGACCTGACACCCATCCCAAACCCGAAGTAGGCGTTGCAGTACGAGTCCTGCCACTCCCGCATCTGAGCAATCCCCCCCTGGAAACAGTGGAGATGAATCAGCTGTAATGGATTAACTGCCACGCTCTTCAGGACCTCCAAAACCTCGCGATGGGCTCGGGCGTGAACCCTATCCAGTCTGCCACCCAGAATGTGCAGGACCACAGGCTGGTCAAAACGGCAGGACTGGAGTGCCCATCGCAAGGTCGATATCTGACGGGCGTGCAGTTTTTCCTCCACAGTGAAATCCACTCCCACCTCTCCAAGGGCGGACGCACTCGGGTGGGACACCAGTTGGTGGAACCGGTGCTGAGTGGCATCCTCAAACTGCCCAGCACTCTTCGGGTGGATCCCCACTGCCCCGACCCAACCCGGTTCCAGCCTCAAATGCACACGGGGCCAAGTCTTCGGGTCACAGAAAACTGCAACCCCTCCAGCCAGCTTGACTGGGTCCACAGGGACAGGGTCCAACCGCACCCTTAGAAAATCACCCAGAGATGTCCGAGAAGGCAGCCCCATCTTGGTCAGGGACCTATCCAGATGCATATGACTGTCAAATGCCTCTGGAAGATCCCTGCACAATTGGGACTCCACTCCCCTACTCCCTGAGGGATTCCCCTGGTGCTTTGATCCCTGTGCCCCCACAGACGAGGGTGAGCCTCGTGACCCTAGACTCGGAAGTGACCTGCTGGGACTGGGACGTGGGAGAGACATGAGGGAGGGTACAGGCCGGGTAAGGAGGGACATGAGGGAGGGAATGGACCTGGGAGAGGGCCCCGTGGAACTGAACGCCCCAACCTGTCCCATGGGCCTGGGAGTCCCCTGTGTGCAAACCGGAGCCCCCAGCCTGCTGAAAACTCCTGCCTTGGCTGGTGGACTTCCCTGCTCACTAGAGGAGCTCCCCTGGGAGGCTCACTGGAGCTGAGGTTAACCTTCCCCAGAAAGGCCTGATGCTGATGTCCCTGTAAGAGAGCCATCAGCTCCACCTGCGCCCTCCAGTGCATGAGGACTGCAGGTGAGTTGATTGGCGACAGCGTGAAGGTTGGCGGAACCTCCCACCGCGCCAATTGGCACACTGCTGCCATGGCTCCCCACTCAGCGGTCAAGTCCTCTGAAGTCAATCCCACAGTCTCCAGTTGGCTTATCACCCAATGGATGGGGTCCCCAACAGCAGCCCCCCCTAGGGCCCTGAAGAGTGTGCTCAGCGACGTGAGGCGCACCCGGGCTAACCCTGGGTCGGAAACTCCCATGTCCCGGAACACCTCGGCCACGTGCTCCGCGAGAATGTGCCCTTCCAGGCCTGGTCCCCGGGCTTCACAGCCAGACACTGGACAAGACAGTCCAGTACCAACTGATTCACCCTGCACTCCATAGTGAGGTGTTGCCACCTCACAGGAAGCTGGGGAGCCAGACTGGCCCCGACACACCTCCTGACCCTGAGCCATCCCCTGAGGTGAGGTTGTCAGGAGAGATGAGGTCGCTGCCATGGCCTTCTTATTGCATTGGCAGCTCTACTCTTTTTGTTTGGCCTTGACTTCCTCTTCTTCTTGGTCTTCACCTCTCCCTTCCCCTCAACCCCTTCAGACCCCCTTCCGACCCCCCACCTACCTCTAACGCAGCCCCCGGGCTCCCCTGGACCTCAGGGTCTAGCTGCCTCAGCTCCTCCTCCGACACACAAACCACCAGTTCCTCCGTCTCTGGAGAGGATGGCTGGGCTTCATCTCCTGACGTGTCCGGCTTGTTCTGATTATTGTTCATCTGAAATAGATTTACCTTAGAGTGCAGGGAGATCCTGGACACGTGCACCCCTGTGGAGACCGAACATCCAGGACACTGATAGGCGTCCATTCTGTCAGCCTCCCCAGGAGTGATGTCCACGCATCGCCCATGGAACCATTTCCTGCACTCGTCACATCTAATCATGAGACCCCCATCATCTGGTCCCCGGCATGAACAATAAATGTTTTTACCCTTTTTTCCCTTGGGTTCTAACTCCTCTATTTCCTTCCAATTTCTAATTATGACTTGGGCTTGTAGTTTTTTACACCAATTTGGGACTTCCCTATCCTTACACAACTTAATCCGGTCATGATGGGTCACCACCATTGCTGTTTTCATTTTGACCCTGTAAAGATATGGAGTGAGACTTTCCACCACCACCCCGGGGCCCTTCCAGGATGGTGTCAGTTTTCGACATTTTCCCTTGATGGTGGCCGTATCCAATTGATACACTAGATCCCCCACTTTAAACCTTCTGACTACCACCTTAAGATCGTAATCCCTTTTGAGGCGTTCTTGTGCCGTTTTTAGGTTGGCCCTGGCCAGCTCATGTGCCCCTTGGATGGCTTCCTCTAAGTCTGAAACATATTTTTCTCTATCCTGAATTCCCTCCCCCTGTGGCCCCCTGAACATCAACTCAGCAGGCTGATTGACTTCTCTGCCCAACATGAGATGATTAGGAGTAAACCCGGTGCTTTTACTGACTGAAGCACGGAACGCACCAGCTAATTGCGGCAGGAATAGATCCCAGGACTTTTGATTTTTTCCCACAAAGCACCGCACTGAAGCCATCAGCGTTCGATTGCAACGCTCTACCTGACCATTGGAGGAAGGGCGGTATATATGGGGTGGTTCTACTTTTGTGTATTTGAAGCAGGTCACACATGGCTTTAAACAGATGGGATTCAAAGTTCCTCCCCTGATCAGTGAATACCTGAAAGGGACTCCCGAAACGGGAGAAGAATTCATTCACTGCTGTACGGGCTGTTAGTTCTGCGCCCTGGGCGGGGAGAGGGACACATTCCACCCATTTGGTAAACTGATCGATCATCATGAGGATATGTTCATTTCCTCGTTCCGTTTTTGGGAGGGGCCCCACAAAATCTAGATGAACCCTTTCCATTGGCGCCCCAGCATGATGTTTTACCATAGGGTGACGGTTTGGGCGAGTAGCCTTTTTGTTTTGGCTACACAAAGCACAACTTGCTACATACTGTTCAATCTCTTTCTTCATCCCTCTCCAATAATACCTCGACTTGATCCTTTGGTAGGTTCGGTCCCCCCCTTGGTGGCCCGCTGCAGGAATATCGTGACACAACTCCATCAGTTTCTTTCGTGATACTTGGGGAATGACCACCCTGTCTGCATCTCCTTTCATCCCTTTCTTGTACAGGATATTATCCCCATTAAGGACAAATAATTCCCGATTTAACCAGTAGTACTTGGGGGCGGGACCGCTAAGGAAGATTTCCTCCTCAGAGGGTTCCCCTTTTGTTTTCCTCCATTGAACCACCCATTGCAATTCTAGGTCCTTACTTTGGTTTTCTTTTAACTCCTCCTGACTGTATCCCAAGTTCACCCCCGGTTCCCCTCCTATTTCCTGCACCCAGATGTCACCCTCCCCCTCTGACCATATAACCAATTCGTCCCCCATCTTAGACACTGATACCCGGGATATTTGTACCACTGGTTCTCGTGTGTCTCTGGATTGTGTACTACCATAGGGTTTCTTTGCCAAGGGTATTGTATTATCGACATTTTCCGTGAACGTGCCCAAGCAAGTAATGTCTGAACAGCCTAGTGAACCTAACAATGGCCAACAGCTCCTTCCGGGTAGTACAGTATTTTTGCTGTTCTGGGGTGAGGGTAAAGCTAGCATAGGAAGTGGCCCGTTCCTGTCCCCCCTGAACCTGCAATAATTCTGCCCCAATAGCCTTGTCGGAGGCATCCGTGTCTAAGATAAAAGGATCAGTTGCATTGGGCAGTGACAGGACAGGGGCTGACACCATGGCTTCCCTGAGTCTGTCGAAAGACTGTTGTTGCTCGCTTCCCCAGGAATAGGGGCGTTTTCCGGTTAAGGCTTGAAGGGGCAAGGCTATATTAGTATAGTCTTTTATAAAGGCCCTGTGATACTTTGCGAACCCTAAAAACCGTTCCACTTCCTTTGAGTTCCGGGGTTTTGGCCAATTTTTTACATCTTTTACATATCCCGGGCCAATTTCCATCCCTTCGGGGCCTACCACCCTACCTAAAAATTCTACCTTCTTCCTAAATAAATCGCACTTCCTGGGTTTTAGTTTGAGCCCGTACGTCCTAAACCTTTCAAATACCACCCTCAGGTTTGCCAAGTGGTCCCCGAAATCCCTACCCAAGACTAATATATCATCCAAGAAAGCCAACACTACCCGCCATGTTAACCCCCGGAGTACCAAGCTTATAACCCGGGCGTATGTGGCTGGTGCATTACATAGCCCAAAGGCCATGCGTGCAAACTCAAAGAGCCCATATTTGGTGATAAAGGCCGTTTTTGGCCGGTCCTCCTCTTTTATTTTGACTTGCCAATACGCCGAATTGGCATCCAACTTGGAGTACCACACATTTCCTGCTAAGGTGTCTAGGCACTCTTCTACTAAGGGGAGTGCAAATATTTGGCGGGAACAGGCCCCATTGACCCTCCTATAGTCCACACACCACCTAACGCTACCATCCCTCTTACGTATGAGGACCGGGGCAGAAGCCCACTCAGATACGGATGGCTGAATTACCCCAGATTGTAACATTTTTTCCAAATGGGCCTCCTCTTCGTGGGCAAAGCCTAAGGGTGTACTCCGCATTCGCTGTTTAATAGGGGGGTGATTCCCGGTGTCAATGCCATGTTCCAAGGCCGTGAAATGGCCCAGGTCCAAGTCACTGCTGGCAAAGACATCCTGAAATTCCTGTAACAGGGAACACAAGGTCTCCTCCTCCCCTGGGACAAATCCTCACAGGACCTAGTGAACATCTCTTGTAAGTGTTGGGGCCACGACTTTTCGTGAACATCTCCAGCAACCCCCATCTTGCACACTTTAGGGCTCGTGGGCTCCCCCACGTCGATTTCCTGAGCTTGGGCTAGTAAGTCCCCCTTTGAGATAACCAGGGGGCTACCGGTGAGGTTGATCAGGCACAACACAGGGTCTTGACCCACATCATGTAAGGTCCTGGGTATGAGCAGACTGCCTTCGGCCTTTGCCTCAATGATGTATTCTCGGCCCATAGGTTTTGCCAACACCCCTATTACTCTTTGGACTGAATTGGCTGGGACTGTGTTATTTTTTCCCGCCCGTACCTCAGTTGTTTCAGGCAATGAGCTTGCCTGACCCCATGACATTTGGACGACCTCCCCGTGAATGGACAATTGATTCTTATGTAGGTCAAGTGAGATGCCCTGCTTCCTTAAGAAGTCTATCCCCAATAGCATCTGATCCCCAATTGGGGCTACATATATGTTCTAGGTGAACTCTTGTTTTCCCAACTTAATATCAAAAGGCCCAGCAACAAAACCATTCATTTGTAGGCCTTTCCCCGCTGTGTTCATTACCACCTCTTTAAGGATAGGAGGTGGCTCCTTTAAACTCTTGTACATTTCCTCTGATATCAGGGTAACCTGAGCTGCAGTGTCCACAACGGCATTGACCCTTTGACCCTGGACTACCACAGGTACCCGGTACATAGTACCCCCCGTTAACTGACTTATGGTTATCATTTCTCTTTCCCCTTCTGTCACCAAGTCCCCCTCCTCATCACTGATTGAGCTATCGCACAGTGTTTGTTCCCCCTCCTCCCCAGACTCTTCGTCTTGTGACCCAGATTCAGACATGTCCAAGGCCGTGAGACTGATAGGTTCCCTCTCAGGCCCTTCTATTGGTTTTTCTGCTCTCGTTGAGTCTATATCTTTTGTGGACGTTGGGTCTGGTGGGACGGGAGATAATTCTTTAATGACCCCTGGTTCTCTGAGGTGGGACTGTTCCCCTTGGCTTTCCTGCACATGTGGGAAATTTACTTCCTCTGAAATGACTAATTGACCCCCTGGTATCATTTCTATCTGACTGATGGTACCCTCCCTATTCAAGTAAGGGGGTTTCTGGCTTATCACGAGGTCCTTTATACTCCGTGGTTTAGGGGCCAGACTCAGACCTCTTGAGTCGACCCGTTGGAGTTTAACGGACCCTTGTTGTCCTGGAAGGTTACTTTTTTACCCCCAGGTCTAGGAGAATTAGACCTTTGAAATTTTGGGCATTCCCTTTTAAAGTGACCTACCTCCCCACAATGGAAACAACCACCATTACCGGCCCGAGGAGAGGGCTCCTGGATGGGGGTCTAGCATTATTGCGGACAGCAAAAGATAGCTTTTGTATTTCAGACATGATATTGCCCAGGGTTCCGCTTACCTCCCCTTTGAAGGCATGAAATTGGTCCCTTAAATCCTGGACATCTTCAGGGGGGGGTGTTCTTTAGGGGAAATTTTGCAAGGAGAAACATTATTGGAGACTGGACCTGAGGTGGAACATACAGTATAGTGGTCCCCACCCCTGCCTCTGGTCTCCGGGCTTACACTTTTGACTTCCTTTCGGGCACTGCGGCCATATATGGCTTGGTGGTTATGTTGATGCCAGCGAATTTTATCCACCGCCTCCTCAATACTCTTAGGTTTAGCATTGGAGGCCAACATTCCCCCCTCCTTATCTGAGGCCCCCTGACATAATCTCATGATGGCTTGGTACATATGATCCTTCGGTAGGTGACGGAAGGCTTTTGTGGCAAGGGATTGGACCCTGTCGGCCCAGTCCTCTAAGGTTTCGTCCCCACCCTGCCTGGCAATGTTAAATTGGACTTGGGCTGTTTCGGGCAACTCATTGAACCCAAACCGTTTAGCTAACTTACTCACCAAGTCCTCATAAGACAAGTCATACCTTCTTTCCACCAGCAAGGCATAAAACTCACTGGGTTTCCCATCGAGGGACCAGCACAATTGATCTTTGCACTCCCCTGAAGACCAACCACTGACCTGGCATAATCGTGAGAATTTGGCATAGAAAGCTTGCCAGTTGGTTTTCCCATCATACTTAAGACTCTTCTGTAGTATTGGAGGTCTAACCCCTGTCGACCCCCTTTGTCTTTGGTTATCTAGCCCTCCCATGTTCCCCTGGTGGTCATATGCATCCCGACGAGAGCTTCTCTGGTCCCCAGATCCCCGTCTAGGTTCCCCTGACCCGGTGGGGTACCCCATGCTGCTGGCGTGCCTGGATGCTGGAGCCTCACTCTCCACATGGGCATCTCTAAGCCTTGGGCCCTCATTATCAGTATACCGGTTTTGAAAACCCCCTCTTCCCTTCCTGTATCCCCGGCATTGTTATATCGAGATCTAGGTGTTTCCCCTTCATACCTGTAATCTTTTGTAACCCCAGAAGCCATCATGGGCCTGTCCCATTGGTCCTGGTGGGTTCCCATGTCTTCCCTGAACCCACGGTTAAGTTCCCCACCATCTTGAAAATTGAGATGCTGGGATGGAGATGTGGACCACGCCTCCCTGGCTCTGGGTGCCTCTACTGATTGACTAGGATACTCATTTGCATTTTGGCCCCTACCCCTTGCCTGTATGAGGCTATCAATCCGCTGCACCTTTTCTTGATGCCCCATCTCCTCTTTGCAAAATTTATTAGACCCCCTGTTGGGTGGCAAAGAGGTACTGAAATCTATAGATTCTAGAGCTGCTTCCGTTATCCTCATATAAGGTACCTCCCGTAGGTCCTCCAACTCTAGAATCCCCTTCTCCTCCCTCAATTCCCAGATTTTCGCTGCAATCTTAGACCCCAACCCTGGAATTGATAACAACTCCTCAAAAGTGGCAGAGTTTATGTGGACTCTAGCCATGGTCACCCTTGAAACACAATTAGTAAACAATTTAGGATTAAATTAGGGCTTAGGCAAGGGTATCTACTGAAAAGGGGTATTTATACTATCGCACTGTTTTGTATGGTTTTACAACAACAAACTTTTTAACTGGGGATCAAGCTTATAAGTTGACCCCAGAGGTATGAATGTAAAGGGCAAGTGTATGTGTGTGGGTTGTTTAAATTGACACTTACAATTTCTTCTTTCTGTTTACAACTGGAAGATTTGCAAATTGTGGTTGCAAATGGAAGTTGAACTGCGTAGGTCAACTGAGTGCAATACGCGGCGGAAATGGATTGGGGTTTACAAAATTCCCTACAAGGGTTTTGCAGAACAAGTAAGGGGTTCACACTTGTTCCTACAAGGGCTCCGCAAACTGCCAAGTATGGAAAAATCCCTCAAAAATAACAAACGGTGACTTAAACTTAGCCACACAAGGTTCCCTTCCCGGTGCTTTAACTTTCCCTCCCAATAAAACTAACCTAGCAAAGCTATGGTTAGCGAAAACTGAAAAAACGTGACCTGTCAGGGATCCCTAAAAACAAAATGGAGGTGCTGTTTTTGGCCCCTTGAAAATTGCAATTTCGATGTATAATTCTACTCCCCGAGTGAATTTTGTTCGAAAACGAATGCTCGTAGCGCCAATGTAAGCTTTGTTAAACTTACCGCGACGATATCTGGCACTAATTAAGCACTGTACTTTGGTTATGGAGTCTGCTAGAATCAGCGTTGCTTCTTGCGTTGGCTCTAGGTTTCGACTGCCGGCAGATCCGAAACGAGGCTCTCTCGTCTTCCGGATCTGCCTCCCCATCAGTGGAGCACCACCGATGACCCTGAGGTACTACAATACTAAACCCCTAACGGGAAGGATTATGCCTGATGTTCATATGATGAAATCATAATCACTCAGTCAGTTTAATTGAAGTCTGGAGCTGGCATGTCAGTTAACTGCTAGTAGTCTGTTGTTATTTATGTATTATTGTCATTTTGTTTATTTTCTTTGGTTACATCTGCTGACATCAGACTCGGACTTTTCTTGTACTGAATTTTAATGTGCGTATTGTTATTGTTATGTTTAACCCGTCGCATTTTTGCGTCTGTCCCAAGTCAGGAGCCTCTGGCCTTTGTTAGTCTTGTATTATTTTAATTTTAGTTTCTTGTGTACAATTTGGAAATTAGTATGGCGTTCATTTTCACTAAACTAGTATCTATTTGTTTAGGGCCCAGCTGTAGGACGCCTCCGGGTGCGGGAATTTCTCGCTTCATTGAAGACCTGTTGGTGACCTTCTGCTGTTGTTTTTTTCTATGGTCGGGTTGTTGTCTCTTTGGCACATTCCCCATTTCCATTCTCAATTTTATATAAGGTTTGGAAAAGACAATAAGCTATCGTATTAAAATATATTACTTAATGTTATTGAAAAAAGGAAAGAAATAAAAAATACACAAAATTATGAACATTTCAAACAAAACGGTGAGTATCACTGATGTGTTGGTGAACAGATTTAAAAGATAGAAGTAATCATATAAAAAAAATATATTCTGTTTGTCAAATATTAAGTCAATATGTATGTCAACATTATCAACAATTGAGTAAATGGAATCCATTAAAATCTGTCTAACATCATTAATTGCACTTAGGGCAAATTTTTAAAAATGTTGATTATCCTCAACAGGGTAATTACAGTTTGTACAAACAGTGTTCTAAAGAACTTATTAAACAAATAGGAGTGATGGTTTCTAGCATTATTTTTGAGTTGACAATGACGTTAATTATGTTTACTTATTCAACAATTGAAGAGTTTAAATATTTCATCAATCCTAAAAAAGTATGAGAGATTAACTTTCTTATTCACATATAATGGCTACCCATATGGGGATACAAACCATTGCAACCTGCATAACACATCAAACACTTTCTTTATATAATCTAGTTCCCTAAGATATAGTAGCCTTTAATAACTGACTATGTGGAATGTGCTTGCCTTTTGTTGACGACCATACAGTGACCAATAGTTGTTAATTTCTGTGTTCTTTTTTCTTTTCTTAAGAGTTGTCCCATTGGCAATCATATCACATATTATTTTTTTATATATCATATAATTTGAAGATAGAACAAATGTGAAACGGCTTAATATGAAGAAAAAACAATTCAGATAGTCTGTTGTTGCTTATTAGAAACTCTTCGGCATATGATTGTCTTGTTATTTGTCTTAATAATTATGTTGAGAATTTCTAACACCTAGACTTTTGAGAAACTATTGTTTAACAAACATTATGTATACCTTATATCTTAAAAGGTTTTAAGATAAATCTCATTACTTTTTAATTTGTTTTTAAGATACTTCTAATGTTCGACTTATTGATGGAGACAAGCCAGGAAAAGGGAGGATCGAAGTAAAATACAACAACCATTGGGGATCGTTCTGTTGGAGAAGGTGGAATGAACAAAATACAAAAGTGTTTTGTAAAATGTTAAAATATAGGTATGTACAATGATTAATTTTTAAAAAATATTTGAAAGCGTTTATACAAGTATTACTATAGTATTAAAGATGTGTCAAGCTGTTACATGATAAACAAAAGAATACATTTTACAGAAATTTTCAGAGAACCCAACAGTATTACTTAATTGGATTTTTATTTGCATATAAGTATAGTATAATTACTTGTTCAATCATAATTTTTTTTAAATATTTTACAATTATGAATGCTTGAAATTTTAAAATGTATAGTAAAGAGGGGCGAAAGATACCAGAGAGACATTCACATTCATAGATCGAAATCAAACTTACAATGCTAGAAATGCATACCAAATGGAAACTAATATATTTATATAGATGCGTCAACAACCTTTAAAATATTTATTCTTTCAATGTTATCAGTATTGTTTAACGATACTTTATATTCAAGTTCTGAATAAGGAAATCATAAATTCAACAACATTCCAACTGACTCAATCTTCGGAAAAGCACTTAGTTAAAAACATTATATTCCTGTTAACTCTTTACAAGCAGAACCGAACATGAAGATGCCAACCACGTTCTGGCTTCCGAAGCTGCACAAAACTCCCTACGGTCGGATATATGATTTTTTGTCTGCAAGCCATTGTTCCGCTACTTTTTATAATAACAGTACCTTATACTTACAAGAACACTCAGTTCAAAACTTGCTAATGAATGTTTCAAAGTATTAAAAATTCGTAGGAAGTACTACATAAATTGCATTCTCATATTGCTTTCAATTTTTTTTTAAGAATTCGAATTTTCTACTAAATATAACACTAATACTCTCAATAATACCAAAGACAAAGATAAAATCCACATTTCTGTTAAAAATAGGCACTAAAAAGTCAGAATGAATAATTTGCTTTGGAGAAATTTTAGGTTATCGGATTTCAAATGAAGTCTTACTGTGTAGCATGATTTGCAGACTTTTTTGTTGCTGTGTTGTTACGATCATGATAAATAGCCGCAAAACCCCATTGACACAAATATGTGATGAAAATATTTAATAACACTTGTACATAGATACTTCGACAATATTTTGACTTTCAATTATGCCAACTTCAATATGTAAACTAAATGATTATTTTGATGGACTTAATTTAAATAAAGCTTACACTTGCAAACAACACTATCCCTTCTTGCATCTTGATATCTTTAACTTTAATTGAAATCTTAATACTACTAAAATTTCCAATAAGAGACGATTTTGTAATTCTATTGTTATATACATGTCTTTAAATGGTAACTTTCTCTTCACACCAGCGTATGGTGTTTATATTTATCATCTTGTGTAATTACTCTTGTATGCAAAAATATATTTGATCTTCAAAACAGAAATTTTTAGTTCGAAACCTCCTAGCCTTAGCCGTGTATATCTTCCTAATACAGATAACACAAATAACTAGTACTTGTTTTACAGAGTTGTATTCTTCAAAAACATGCTGTTTTCATATTTTTCCAATAAATGAAAATCAACACAGTCTAGTGTATAGATTTTTCGAGCATATCGTTCACATACATATAAATGTAAAGCTATCTCTTGGTGACTGCAATTAAGTTTGAAAGACATCTACAATATAAACGAATACATGGCAGTTCCATTTCTGTGACAAGGTATAAGTTATCGGTAATCAAGATTAGCTATCCATATAAAATAAACATAATGTCGTGCTGGATAGATATAAGAAGATGTGGAATAAGTGCATATGAGACCTGATGTAGAAAATGGTAGATCGAACCTTGCTTTGTAGCTAGCTAAACCTCTCACATGTATGACAGTCGCTTCAAATTTTAGTATATTGACAACGATGCGTAAACAAAAAATAAACATAATAGGTAAAAATGTTAAAAATAGTGGTACAACAGTCAACACTGTGTTATAATTTTTATCGCTATAAAAAGAAACAAATATGTAACAAAGAAGCTCAAAAAGGCATATATATCAATTTAACAACCTCATTTATTGCTTATTCTTAATACTAAGTATTGGGATCGGAACCTTACCCTAACAGACACATAGTTCGGTTAACCTAATCCTGACACAGATTCGCACGTTTGACATACATCAGTTGATAAGCATGTAAAAGTCACACAGGTAGAAATAAAATAATAAAGTAGTTCAAAGTATGAACAGAATATAGTCAACAATTATTTTTGGAATACCCTCTGGAGAATCTAAATTAGAAATTTCCCTTGTACTTCTTGCCGCTTGTCTATATGCTTATTGTTTAAAAAGGTATCAAAGAAACACAATAGGGCATATAGACAAAGCATTAGTGAATAAGAAAGTCAAGAACACAAAAATTATCATTGATCAATAACACAATGGCGGGATGTATAGGTTCACAGCCACGTTAAATTGATATCACCAAAACCCGACTAAACAGTAAAAGTAATATTAATAAGGACATATAAAAGAATACTATTAAACGTTATACAGATGAACATGCAGATGGTAAACAATGTCAGTACGTAACCACTAGTTACACCAATCAATGATTGATATATCACTTTTAATAAATGAGTTATATCTTTTACAATGCGTATTCTTCAATGTTTTGGTTTCCGAATTGTAGTCATACTGAAGGTAAATCATTTTTGGCTAAAAGAAACGGATCAGCTATTTTAATTGGGTCGTTACGGTGTCATGGACAAGAGGACAACATTGGACTCTGTAAAGCTTTCATGGACAAAGACACTTGCACGGACGAAGCTGTAGGAGTAGACTGTACAGGTAGTTATGTCCAAAAAAAGAAATTTTAAAGATTTATCATAATAATTGCCTATCTTACGTTTATCTTAAAGTTAATCTTGCAAATAGCTTACATGTGAAGGAAAGAGCATTTTTTAACTTTGTGTCATTTTTCTCTTGTGGACAGTTGTCTCATATGCAATCATACAGCATTTTTTATGCGCCACCTACGATAGTAGAGGGGCGTTATGTTTTCTGGTCTGTGCGTCCGTCCTCTTCGTCTGTCCGTGTGGCCTTGCGTTCGTCTCTGCGTCCGTCAGTGCGTCCGTCAGTGCGTCCTTTCGTGCATCCGTCTGTCCCGCTATAAGTTAAAGTTTTTGGTCAAGGCAGTTTTTGATGAAGCTGAAGGCCAATCAACTTGAAACTTAGTACACTTGTTGCTTATGATATGATCTTTCTAATTTTAATGCCAAATTACATTTTGTACCCAATTTCACGGTCCATTGAACATGTAAAATGATAATGCGAGTTGGGCATCCGTGAACTTTTTTTGCCTTTATTTGGTGTGTCTATTATAATAAAAACATCGCTTAATCGTACCTTTACAGATGCTTAATTATAATTGTGTCTGCATGAGTCGCCGTGGTTTCGTCTGTAACGTATACATTGTAGAACTGTAAATGATTAAATCTTTTAAGGATGGAGTTCAAATTTCACGCACAAAATTTTCAATTTTTGTGTTGAAATATTAAATTGTTGTGTATATCACATTGTTTTTGTATGTTTGTTTAGTTCAAGGAGCCGCACTGAAAAAGGTGCCTGTACATAACCAATAATACGGGAATTGATTATAAAGCAATGAAGCCCAAATGTTTTAAGTATTATACACATAGTGAAAAAAGCCCATCGCAGAAAAATTTCAAAACAACAAAAACATTTTTTCTAAACCTTGAACAAGAACATTTTCTGCCACAAGTACAGACATCAGTATCGCCAATCCACCAACCTCTGTAGATACTGGTACATACATTGTTACAAATGTCCCTACACCGATACCTAAGTCATCAGAAATAAAACTACACCACTGAACAAAACAATTATACTACCAATCGGGACTGTAGGTAAAATATCAAGTAAGTGTTGCATTTGTTTCATAACAAAAGTTACATTTGGTACAATGCTTGAAAAGGCAAGATAACATTTGTTTGAATCACAAGGTGTTCTACGACCCGTTGGTGTGAGCTGTTTTCCGGTTCATAAAGACAACAAAACCTTAAAAAAACGGAACAAATTTATAGATATGGATACATCCATATTGAGGAAAACAACATCCCAGAAAAATGCGTCCTATATTATTTGGCTTCTTGTCATTTAAATAAAGACCATTCTTAAACCAGATTAGTTGCTTGTATCAGATATTTAGATTATTAAATATAGTTTATATTTACATCTAACCTCCGTTTTTATGCCCCACTTAGGGGCAATGTGTTTTCGGCCTGTGGGATCAGTTTGTCTGTCCGATCGTTCGTCCGTCTGTCCCTCTTTACATTAAAGTTTTAGGTAAAATAGTTTTTCATGAAGTTTAAGTCCAACTAAGTTTAAGCTTTGTATAGATGTGTCCTATGATATAATCTTTCTAATTATAATGCCCATTTTAAGTTTTACTTCAATTTCACGGTCCAATGAACATAGAAAATCATGTACTATGGACACATTCCTGTTTATTATTTTGTTAGTTTGAAGTTAAACAAAGCTTTTAATATACATGTAAGCTACAAATTACATACCAACATCAACACGGTAATTGAAGCATCATGTTTGTTTAATCAAAACTAATTTAGAATATTTATTAGTTGAAAATTTATATTTTAATGCTTCTCAGGGGCATTACCAAACAAAATCAACATTGGTTTTGATAAACCAAAAAGTCAATAGTCTTGACCTTGTTTATTATAGGAATGCCTGTTCAAGGTATGAAAATACATGATGTGATATGACGTATTTTTATGTACTATAATCAGAATCTATCGGGCTATTTTAGACGTTAATAGATATTTTCATTTTCAACAAAGGGGAAATGAATGTTAAGTTAAGTGATGGTCAAGACAGATATGAGGGCCGAGTGGACATATATGATGGTCATAACTGGGGAAGTCTATGCGATAATACAATATCACTGAACGAGGCAAAAGTAATTTGTAGCACCACAACTGGTTACAGGTATCTCTTTATTACTTTTTTAATTTTGCAAAAACGTATTAAACATACTAGCATTGAATTTTGTATATCAGGCGCACGTTTTATCATTATATGACATATCAGTGACATTCGAATAAAAGCAGTTTAAAGGCAAAAACAAACACACAACTTTGCAGAGCCTTAAAAACCGAAAATTACAAAACTTTGTGCCAAATACACATAATAAAATCATACCTAGGTGCGGGCAAAAAAAAAATGTTGTTCAAATAATTCAACATTTTTCAATACAATACTTTAACAGAAAAAAACTTATATTCCATTTCAACTCAAAAGTGCTGGGCTGGTGATACCTGTAGCGACGAAACGTCCATTTGCAGTGGCATCGACCTTTTGTTCTTAAAAAACTCCTCAAAGATTTAAGGATTATTAATTTGTTCATAAGATTTGCGTTTTTCCACATAATATTCATCAATAGCGGTCGAATTAGCTCATGTACTGAAACGACTGACAATACAAATAATGTTGGCAATTATCTACCAGAAAAGTATCAATTTTGTAAAATTGATTTGTAGGGATAATAAAACATTAACTTTTTGTAAATATCATCACGGTTTTATCTGTATCATTTGCAAAATGTTATTTCTTGAATTAAGTCAGCACTCAAGGAAAACAAAGAACTTTCAGAGACCAACACATTAACCGTTTTCCTTTATCTCTGATACTTAAAACAAGCAAACAAAAAGTTAAATAATAAAAATACCGACCTCCGAGAAAAATTCAAGGCTTAAAGGCCGTTATCAAAGCGCAAACGATTGGATAACAACTGTCATATTCCTGACTTGGTACAGGCATTTTTCTATGTAGAAAATAATGAATGTACAAACATGGTTCCCAAGCCAGACAAACCTCTTACTTGTATAACAATCGCATAAAATTTAACCATATTGTCAACGATATTTTAACAAAACAAACAGGACACAATGAGGAAAAATGTCAAAAACAGGGGAACAGCAGTCAACATTGTGTTAAATTATTAATCCCTATAATAACAAACAAACTTGTACAAAGAAACACAAAAGGCATATAGCACATTTACAAGCAAGGTTACACAATGAGTTCATTGTCTCCCTTTGTAGCTAATATTAAGTTATGGAAACCAATATATTCAAACGTTTTATATACTTAATTACAGAGACACACTTCCCGTCTTCTATCATCTTAGTAATCCGGAGTTTCATTCAAGTGCATTTGTGGTTGATACATTGACATGTGCTGGATGGGAAGAACATATTTCGCAATGCACGTTTTCAAAATCAGGAAGCTGCTCCGTCCATTTTACTCATGTTAAATGTTTCCCAGGTAAGCATCTCTTATACATAATGATTAGTTTACCGAATCAGGCGATTGAAATTAAAGCATTGACTTTTGACGATATCAATATGTTATATGTAGACCCGTTAAGATTAAATATAATTTTATAGGTTCATACATATCTTATTTACTTTGTAACAGTCATTAATCTGTTTATTATATATGTAAATATTGCACTATGGAAATGGACTTCAGTATTCTGTCTGAGGTGGGGAGTAATTTCGGATCAGGAACGGCTCATATACAGGTCTTATTTATACGTATTTTATACTTCTGGTACGGCGGCTTGGTGAAACATTGTGCACATCCTGCTACAAGCATGAAATTTGGCACAAAGTATAACTCTTTGATTTCAGATAGGGAGGCATTTGAAAAAATTCACCACTTCCGGTAATATTCAATATGGCGGACATTATAATTAATTCAGCCCCATATCGAAGCCTGATATTTGAAAAGATGTTATAATCATGCAACTATCATTGTATTCGGCACAAAACTTTGGCATGTGCCCCTTGTCGTTGTATTTTACAGATTATATGACTTTAAAGACCCTACTTCCGGTTAAAAATAACATGGCGTACATTGTACTTAAACAAGCGTATTATTTTTGAGAGGGTAATTGAAATGTGTTTTAAGGTATTGCTACTATCAGTATATCCGCAGGAACTTTTCTTTGGATCTCCTCATGGATACATTATATAAGACATATCTCTTTAAAACCCCTTCTTCCGGTTATATCCAATATGGCGGACATAGAAATATCAACTTTTTATTTTAATATTCAACTTTTTTTCAAAATGTAAAAAAAAGTGATTTTTGTGCCGGTAACTACACTTTTGACTTGAAGTTATCTTCAAACAACTTATTACTATAATGTTTAATAATTTAATACAAAGTTAACACTTCCAGTAAAAAAAACAATATGGCGTAAAATTCAAAGATGAGTCCTCAATCTGTATCCTCGATGTAGAGTTTAAGATAGATTGATTAAACAAAATAAGGTCACCAAAGGACTCAAACATCTTTAGAATTATTAATTTATGGCCGCAAATACATGTTTATTCACAATCACCACAGTACATAAAGCAGTGCACTGGAGACCTCATTTTCCACCTTTACAAAGACCTTTCTGACAACCATAATGTACAAGCTCCTGACAAGATAAAGAGACCTCACATAGAGTTGTTCAAAAAGGCTCCCATAGATCATAGTTTTCTCTTCGACATTCAATAGCGTCTGGAAGTTAGCAAAGGCACCAATTCCAAGCTTGTTATTCATTCACACCCGCCATGGTATATTGCACGTTTTATATGCTGGAAAAGACCAGACTGAGTCGTTGGCCGGGATGAGCCTTAATTAGTCTTTCCACTTCCAAAAACAGATGTTTTCTTGCCTTGTCTGATAAGTTTGTTTTATCTTACAGTAAAACCGTTTATCGTTCTATCAATGATATTATCAAATTCATATCTGGTGATGTTGGCTGATCAATCATCTTTCTAAATTCTAAAGTCAAATCTTCAAACGCCATCCATGTTACCAACGCAGTGATTTTTTTACTTTTCCAGCAAGCGTGTAATCGCTCAATGCACGGTGCATTTGAAAGGTTATGGATATATATATATATATATATCAAAAGCTTTTTCCACTCCCAAACGCAAGCCAAAGTTCGTCTGCTCCTATATCACGGAATAGCGAAACAGCAATGACAGCAACATCAGTATCGACTGTTCGAATGATAACTCATTTGCATCAGACACATGCATCATGATTTGAGTGCCAGCCTCTTCATATGAACATGGTGACAAACTTTAAACATCATCATGTGGTGGATAACACAGAACATCCTGAGCATTTGTTGCTACAACTACCTTTTCCTCAAAATTTTATTGAGCCAGCTGCTGTGAATGAAAACCATACAGTTCTTTCTTATTGTCATTTCTTAAAAAACTCTGCCAATTTTGTTTTGAACATGGACTGCCTGGTCTGTGTATTCCCTTTCCCCTAGCTCTTGTTCCTTATAGCAGCCTTCAAACTATTGTCTATGTACGCATCCGAGACTAAATCCACTGTTGTAACAGTTTCAAGGTGTTGATTACGAGTATGCTGATTTGGAAATAATGTCTTTACCTTAAGAAAGCCCTTGAAGCGGTAACACGATGATGAATTCTTGGATGTATATGGTAGTTGTAGCAACAAATGCCTAGAATACCCTATCTTATCCACCACATGATGATGTTTCAAGTTAAGCACCATGTTCACATTCAGAGACAGACACTACAATCATGGTGTATGTGTCTGATGCAGTGAAACACAGACTTAAACGAGTCGTGATTCGAACAGCCGTTAAGGATGATACTGTCATTACTGTTTCGCTAATTCGTTACATAAGGGTAGACGAACTATGGCTTGTGTTAGGGAGGGCAAAAAGCTTTAGATGAATATCTATCCATGACCTTTCAAATGCACTAGCTAGGTAATAAGTGATCACACACACTTCCTGTGATCCATGCATTTACCGGTTTTGTTTGCTTGAAAGGGAAAAAAGACTGCGTGGGAGACATATATGGCATTTGAAGATGTGACTTTAACAACAGGAATGATGATTGATCAGCCGAAATCACCGTGGTTTTACTGTAGGATCGCATAAAATTATCAGATGGGGTACATGAAGCAAGAAATTACCATTTGTGCAAAAAGGAAGTCTAATTGTGGCTATTCCCTCAACTTGGTCTCGTCTGCATAGCCTTGGATAAATATGAGAAGGAAATACAGACAAATAACAGTACACAAGAAATAACATGAAAAACTAAAGATTGAGCAACACGAACCCCACCAAAAATTTGGGATGATCTCAGGTGCTCCTGAAGGGTAATCAGATCTTGCTCCACATGTGGCACCCCTCGTGTTGTTCATGACAAACTCGGTAAATAGTCTCATTCGATAGGTCACATTCATGAAAAGTGAAGAGGATTGTAGTTACGACGTAAGAAATCATGATATGAAATACAAGCGCGGGAATATTGTCTCAATTGGGAGATATATACTCTGAATGCAGGCGCTGCTGGAATGCTCTTACATAGAAATGGAAAGTTCATAATTGGGAAGCTGAAATCATCTTGTTTTTGATGCAACGTGCAATTTACAAAGGCGGGTGTTAAGGGGTCGATCTTAGAATTGGCTCTTATGCTACCTAGTCCAAGCCCTAATGGATGGCGAAAAGACAAAGAGGATCCATGGGAACCCTTTTAAAAAACTTTTTCTGAGGCCTCATCATCTTGTGAGGAGCTTGTACATTATGGATGTAAGAAAGGATGCAGCGGTCGTTGTAAATGAGGAAAATCGGGTCTCCTGTGCACTGCTTTGTGTGCTTGTGGCACAGGTACTAGTTTCTATCCATGGGAAGACCCACTACATTATACGTTGATAGCGGGTCTTCCCATGGATAGAAATAAGTGCCTGTGGCTTGTGGTGGTAATTGTGTGTAAACATGTATTTGTGGCCAAATAGTAGTAATTTTAGAACTGTTTAGTATTTAAGTGACTTTATTTTGTTTTAATCAATCTATCCAACACTCTACATCGAGGATATAGAAATGAATTGAGATGGATTTAGGACCATATTGTTTTTTACCGAAAGTGTTTACTTTGAGAATTAGTAATTTTGAGGCCAACAGTTTAATGACCTGCACAAAAAAACATACTTTCTTTTACATTTTGAAAAAAAACTTAAATATGAAAAAAATTATATTTCTTTGTCCGCCATATTGGACATTACCGGAAGTTTGTTTTTTAAAGACTTTGTACTTTAAATTGTAAGCGTGAAAAGCACTAAAGAAAGGTTCCTGCACAATATAAGGATAGCAGCAATACGTTAAAACATATTTCAATTACCCTTTCTAAAATAGTCTTATTTTTGTTGAATGTCCGCCATAATGAATTTTACCAGAAGTAATGTTTTGAAGGCATTTAATCTATATAATATATCAAAAAGTAGTCCATAACAAAGGTTTGTACCAAATTTTACAAAAGAGGCATGATTATAACACCTTTTAACATACTAGCCTTCGATATTTGGCTAATTTAAGTATGATATCCGCCATTTTGGATTTTACCGGGAGTGAGACATTTATTTCAAATGCCTCCCTATCTGAATTTAAAGAGTAATAGTTGAGGAAGGTCTATGCCAAATTTCATGCTTGTAGCAGGATGTGCACAATTCATCTGAAATATACTTAAAATAAGAAACAAGTCTTCGGATACATTGAATACCCGTTGAATTATGTAACGGAAATAACCAATGAAAAAAGACAAAAATGCTACAACATATTAAGTTATATATATAAACAAGATAAATTAGTGAATATTTTATATACATTCAATATATAAAATCATCCTTACCAGAATGGAGACCATGAAAGATATTGACGAAAGTAATGAAAATATTGATTATCCTATTTTAGACTGTGTGAGCGTCAACAACTCAAAGACAGGCAGCATCAAGTCAAATAATTATCCACAATCATATGAACCAAACACAGATTGTTTGTATATAATCAAGCCTCCCACTGGAATTTACAAAATTGAATTTTTAGACTTGCAAATGGCAGATTCTGGTGATTTCATAGAGGTAATGATTTCTCTGCATGAGGCTTGAGATATAAATTATTTTATCATCTGTTTTGTATTGAAAACGCATAAAGAAAAATATTTGACACGCGTACAGATTAAATTCCATACGTTTTGCATATTTAGGCTACATGTTGATGGTA
This sequence comes from Mytilus edulis, assembly GCA_019925275.1. Lineage (NCBI taxonomy): Eukaryota > Metazoa > Mollusca > Bivalvia > Mytilida > Mytilidae > Mytilus > Mytilus edulis. The sequence continues at coordinate 29,432,145 of CM034352.1, forward strand.
TTATGTTTATAATTTACAGTTTCAAAAACTTTGTATATATGGGTTAAATGAAAAAAACTATCCTAATGAGGCATAACAACAGAGAAATATTTTGGAAAAACAAAATAAAAGCTGTGTGATATTCCAAGGATTAAAACTTGTGTATTATTCATACAGTATTACTTTGGGTCATAGATGAATTGATTTAGAAACATTAACGTCATTTGGTCTTTAATGTCTATATGCATAATAGGCAAACATGCATTGTCTTATAAGAAGAAACAGATTATTTGGTCCTTCAAATTGTGTGTGTATATAAGTAATGATATTTTCATCATTTACGTGTGTCATTTAATATGGTTATAATGAGATCCTTGTTTTCAGACTTCCCTTGGTAAACATTTATTGTATAAGCCTCGGATGCTTTTGAGGTATAAGCAGTATGAACGTTATTTTTATTTGAATTTACATCAATTTAACAAACTAATTCAAATTTATATGACAAATTATATGACAAATTATATGACAAATTTATATGACAAATTTATGAAAAAAGTGTGTCAGACTTCATATCTGATATTCTTCCTCAGTCATAATAACCTTCCATCATTACCGAACTGAACAAAGAAATAACTCGACGGGTGTCGTATACGGTGCAGGAAATGCTAACCCTTCCGGAGCACCTGATTTCACTTCCAGTTTTTAGTGGAGTTCATGTTGTTTCTTATTCATTATTTATAACTGTTGATGTAAATGTCCTTTGGTTTTTTGAGACTTTGTTTACTCCTTGGTTTTGATTGTTATTTTCTTATATAGTTCTGGTTTGAATACATATGTGAGATATACATATCAGCAAAGATCTCCATTCCATTTTTGTGTACCATTCATTTGAATAAGAAATATCAATTTGATACTTTGTTGCTTATGTTTCTTATACTAATGTTATTGGTAATGAGTTGCCAACTTAAGTATTTGTAAGGTTGTAGATCATTAATATGTTGATCTTGAGAATCACTGAAAAGACGTAAATTGCACCGTTAAATGATTACCGCTACTGTCAGTTTCAAACTTGATTGAATAATTAATTATATATATATATATATATATATAAGGTTATTGAATTCATTATGGGTTGGTCGCTTGCTTTGGTCATTGAGTTGCCGTAGACTTATCAGGGACGTTAATAGCCATGCCCATAATGATGGTTGCTGATTGTGGGGGCATAAACTGTTATCCTTATGAATAATACCTCTTATTTTGATTTATCAGTGTTTGTATTGCTTTTTTTTATTCCAAGCAAGGGTTGTATTTAAGACTATTTTACCCAAAAAGCTTCCTTTCTATTGCTGTTTCTAACATAGTATGTAAAAGGTGAAACAGAAGACACCAAAGCGTTATGGAAACTCGAAATTCGATATAAAAAGTGTGAGTGTATGTAGATTTGATTCATTTCAGAATTTTACGACGTAATATAGAATGCAATACAAATTGTAAAATCCAATACATCATAAATTTAAATTTAAACTTAACTGTAATTTGCTATAAAGACGGTTATCTGTCTTTTTAAAATGTCAAATTTTCTAGCTGTTAAAATTTGATTTTGAGTTTTGGTATTTTTACGCCACTTTTAAGCAAGGCTTTTAGGCTGTTTGATGGCGGCCAGTTTTTGTTGGTCGAGGAAGCCGGAGTGCTCGGAGAAAACTTCCGACATCGTATAGGAAAACTCCTATTCCTAGTCAATTAAGATGAGTCGGGTGCATACACACGAACGGGGTTCGAACTCACAAGCTAAGTGTTGACTGGCTAGAAATTACAGTAGTAATCACTTAGACCACTCGGCCACAGAGGCCCCACTAGCTGTTGAAGCAAAATTAAAGTATTGACAAAACACTGTATGAAAGTTTTGCAAAACATGTTTTAGGTTAAAGATAAGCTTCATGGTCGTGTTATGGGACATTATACTATTTTCTCTGGAGTAAAACCAATTTTTGGTAACCAATTTTACATAAGGTACAGAACAAACTCACAAGACGAATCTAAAGGATTTCATTTGCAATGGTCAGGTAATTTTATCTTTTAAAATACATGTCTAATATTTTCTGACGCATTCCTGTTATCCTTCGATCGTCTACGATTATCAACATAAAAGAGGGACAAAAGATACCAGAGGGACAGTCAAACTCATAAATCGAAAATAAACTGACAACGCCATGGCCAAAAATGAAAAAGACAAACAGACAAACAATAAAATTGAGAATGGAAATGGGGAATGTGTCAAAGAGACAACAACCCGACCATAGAAAAGACAACAGCAGAAGGTCACCAACAGGTCTTCAATGTAGTGAGAAATTCCCGCACCCGGAGGCGTCCTTCAGCTGGCCCCTAAACAAATATATATACTAGTTCAGTGGTAATGAACGCCATACTTAACTCCAAATAGTACACAAGAATCTAAAATTAAAAATAATATAAGACTAACAAAGGCCAGAGGCTCCTGACTTGGGACAGTCTCAAAATGCGGCCGGGTTAAACATGTTTATGAGATCTCCAGCCTCCCCTTATACCTCTAGCCAATGTAGAAAAGTAAACGCATAACAATACCCGCATTAAAATTCAGTTGAAGAGAAGTCCGAGTCTGGTGTCAGAGCAACCAAAAGAAAATAAACAAAATGACAATTATACATAAATAACAACAGACTACTAGCAGTTAACTGACATGCCAGCTACATGACACAACAGAGAAAAGTAAAGAATAAGCAACACGAACCCCACCAAAAATTAGAGGTGATCTCAGGTGCTCCGGAATGTAAGTAGATCCTGCTCCACATGTGGCACCCGTCGTGTTGCTAATATAATAACAAATCCGGTAAATAGTCTAGTTCGGTAGGTCACATTCATGAAAGGGAAGGATATACTAGACAAGAAGTATTGTCATTTTCTCTATCTCAAACATTTTATTTTGAAAACAAATTGAAAGAGAAACGTGGTTGAAGTTTACTGATCTTTATTGATATTGTGAGTTCATGATTCTAAGAACTTTGCAAAATATTTAGACACATCCTTCTTCGATTATGTTTAAAATATTATCTTATATCAAATGTATTTACTTTCAGTTGCCGATAAGGCCGATATCGTCTCTGTTAATTGTGAGAACAGTAAATGGGGAGCTGGTGTAAATTTAACATCACTTCGAATAATACTTCCCGAGATGAGTAAAGCAAATGAAATTTTTATTAACGAGCCTCTGCTATGGGTTTATCTACGATGACTTACTTTTGTTCCAGCAGTTATACAACAAATGTGATACAAACAAGACGGTACATTATTATGTAAACATAAGATACCCATCATATATCATAGATTTCCTAAATGTTTCGTCCATTATTATCATGTATTATATAATAGCTTTAATTTTGGAAAAAGTTGGCGGATGCATGACCTACAACAATATACTTAGTAGTTGAGCACAACATAGGTTACGGATTTATATTCTATTAGTTTGACTTTGACTTTGTGCATAACTGTATAGTATCTCTAATTATTAAAATTAATAAATAAGTTGACCAATATGATGTATCGGTGTTTTAATTCACTAGAGATATATTTTTCCATATAAAAGCTTTTACACAGCTGCAACTATCGTCGCCATAATTTGAAGGAATATTAATTGTCTTAATTATTTCGGCTACTAGTAATAAAAGGATCACACAAAATTTAATATGTCAATGTTCGGCTTTCAAAAAATAAATGAGAACCGGTCCGATACCGTAAAGTAATCTATGACATGGCCAAAACAGAACAAAATTCGGACAATATAAATAAATCAATGACCTGTTTATACAAATACAGTAAACAAAAAACAATTATGAAAGACTGCAACTAATGATACTAACGTATTGAATTAGTCTTCAAACAAGGACATGCAAAATCAGAAGGTGGTTAAATGTAACAATTTTGCAAGTGCTAAACCCTCTTCTTACCTATAACGACAGTATCACGATTTATTATAAACCTTTGTATTTCCATTGATGTTATGAACAGTAACAGAGCTAACTATTGGACTGGCTAATACGCTCGATAACGAACTTCCTCAAGCAATCGCATCGATTTGTAAAATTCTTAAAAGATCGTACTGTTGTGTACATTACACGCGATGATTTTATCTACATCAGGATTTTTCAATACTAGCAATAAAATATCACTAATACCATCTATGTCTGTCGCTAAATACTTTCGAATGATTTTACTCTTTCATAATCCATCATAACCAAAATTTGAATTGAATGGTTAATACACGTATATTAAACATAAATTTTGATTATCCTTGATTATTTAAAGTATATGTCAATAAATCCAAAATGTATTTATAAGTTTCTTGTTGTTTGTAATAGATATGATGAGGTGTAATAAAATTATAACGATTAGATCTAAAGAACATGCACTACAAACGGGTCTTAAAATAATGGTCTTTAAAACCTAGGATTTTGATTCATACAGTCATGTGCTTTTGAGTAGATTTGATTGAACACATATTCAATGCGTACATCCCAGAAACAGTCCTTTTTTAAACGACATGTGTTCTTTCAGATGCTAAATTGCAACAATTTACCTTACGATTTCTGTATCAAGTATACAATATCCACTCCAACTACTAACAAACGGGTCAATGACAAAATGCTTTGATTAAAAAACAATGGTCTTCTAATTAAAACATTTATTTTGTATCACTGTGTTGTAATTTTCTGTTTTAGATAAGTAATGGCTATGTAACATACACTAACCGTATTGTTTACATCAGAAATAAAGTGTTACAATGGGAAGTTCCAATTGAATGCAGAAAGCATCAAAGTTCAAGAGTTTATCATGACCACTTTTCAACAAATAAAAGATCTGTTGTAACAGAAGGTACATGTAAACGATATTACTGCATACCTTGTCTTATTTAATCTCATCATAGATACTATGATTCAAATTTTGTAAGCCAGACGCATGCTTCGCATACAGAAGACTCATCAGTGAAGCTCATAAAAAAAAGGTTAGAAGACTTGCAACTCTGAAATGAAGATTTATGCCACATGTGTATTTTGATAAGAAACATAGACATCATATTCCTTCAATGCCCAACTCTGAATTTTGATATAGAAAATATCCATATTAAACATAAAAAATAACATTGCCAAATTTCTCTAATATGCTCTTTAGATCTCTTTAATTAATAAAATTTTCATTTTTCATATTATAGATGAAAGCGAAGAGTTTAAGTTTCAAACAACTTTTTATTATGACTGGGACAAAAGTTTATCAGAGGACGTACCTTTTGCATTCAATCAAACATACTTCTATAAAATACAGTTAACTGATAATGACAGTGAGCTGACATTTGAGTTAGAAACATGTACCCTCCAACAACGTAAAAGTGGAAAAGTCACATTGATAAACGTAGTTCTGAATGGGTATGTTATATAATAGAAAAAGGCCAAGTAAAAATGAGGCGTTCTCACCTTCATTTTATTGAAAACAAAAATATACATATATTATAACTCGGCTTAGATTTTTAATATTGGACTTTCCTTTTTGAATTCTCCTCGGAGTTCAGTATTTTTGTGTTTTTACTTTTTAGAACAAATGCGTCAATGAAAATTTACCTCATGGTATAGACGTTTACTTCACGGTGTTTCTTTTGGTATGAACATTGAAAACGAGACTAAATGATATTTTAAGCATGCAAACACTATTCATTGCTATTTGAGTATAAATATTTTATATTATTTGATTCTCAATAATCTTCAAAACAAGGTCCGGACCTGCCTATAACTTTGCCGGTAATTTCGACAAGAACGGTATTCAGAACAAGATTTAAAGAGAAGTTGGCATAATGAATCTATTAAAGCTTACACAAATGTCATTTATAATGGCTTTGATAACACAAATGTACAAAAAGTACTTGTAGTTCAAGCAAAATATTCTTTTCATCACTTCAAATATATGATCATATTTGATTTATTGAGAAAGTTTGTTTTTGCAGAGAACCTGTAAGCAGTGGAGTGACTGTTAGGAAATTTTCCAGAGAGAGCAAAGTAATTGGTATCAATGTGAACGAGGATGTAGATAGTCATTTCACGTGTGATGTTAAAGTCACCTTCAACTCTACGGACAAATAAAAACTCTTGAATGTTTTAAAATAGTTGAATTATTGGCGTGGTTTTTTTCTGATGTTATTTTTATCTACGGCATCTGGTAGATCTCATTTACAATCATAGCACATCTTTTAAATCTTTAAATTGATCGATAAAACATGTGCGTACGATTATCGCTTTTCTACACCCCAAAAAGAATAATACAAAAAGAACCATTAACTTTTTATTATTATATCGTAATGCTTTAACCAGCAAAGTGACAGTGAAATCATGTTTTCCATATAGTTGCTTTTACGTTCTCCTAAGCATTGCTGAAACATTTTAATGTAGTAACCTTTGTGGTTACCCTTGTGGTTTCTACTGTGGTTATTTAGTACATTCGTGATTGCATCTGTCATTCAAAACGAGTCCTATGAAACATCTGTGTAGCGAAAAAAATGAGATATAATATAATACTCTTTGTGTGTAGTCGTAGAAAATAAAATTGGAGCACATGTCTTCAAAACTTAAAGCCAAAAATGCAATAGGAACACAGGTCTTCAAAACTATCAACGATAAATGCAATATAGAACATATGAAACAAAAAGTGCTATACGCAAAATATAACATAAACAATAATTGTACATCTTATCAAGTTAATGAAACATGTAGTAGTACTAGGAAGCTAAGCTAAGTTTGCTTCACTGTAACAATAGAACAAAATAGTCACTGTTAATTAATTGTAAATAATGAAATACATTAGGATGTCTGAGAGATATAAAATGGTGTATCACTTCATATATTTATTAACATCTAAATGCTACAATAGTGTGGAGTCATACTAATATTTAAGGAATGACTGTAATATTTTATGAAGAAATATGAAGAAATAACATAACAAAATTGGAGCACACTGAATAACGCGCGTAGCGGATTATTTAACAGCGTGTACCACATTTTTTATGTTATTTCGAATAGATACATTACAGTCATTTCTTATAATTTAATTCTAAATTTCATTTTAAACCGTAGAAAACCATGACAAACCGTTGATGCCGTCACGGTCACATGACTAAATTATGTTTATGGGCTGATAACAAAATAACGACAGCCAATCAGAAGACGCGTTACATCCAAAATTAAATTATTAGGTTTAAATTAAAAAAAAAACGCACTTATCAGTTTCAACTAGTGGGTGTCTGACGACCTTAATTGACCATGATGGGCTCGCATGGTCGGCACTACTTACCAATTAATCCGATAAAACCATTAAATGTGTATACCTTGTAGCCAGTTCTGACATGTTTCATGATCTATATGATATGTTATGTCTTAATTTGCTTTGATATTGTAGATAATCTCATACAAACACACTGTACTTTATTTGGCCCTTTAACTTTATCCGTTTTTGGTTGTTCTATTTTGGATTAAATGGTCTCACAAACCTGCTGTAATGCGTGTAATGCGTGTACTTAGGGTTATTTTAGAAACACGTTTCGTACGAAAACCCAACATGGCTATATTAAAAGATAGCTTTGACATTTGCAAGTCGAGTAAAGTTTTTTCTTGTCTTTTTGTTCTATTGTTGTATATGGTGTGTCGTGGCAAGAAGATAGAACAACCTACAGAACAGCTGTTTAAATTTGTTGAAAAGAACATCATTTGTTCTCAAAGATTTTGTTATAACGTGATATATCAAAAGTAAAACAAAGAAAAATCTCGGAAATCGGGTGTTACAATCAATGCAGAAGAAGCAATTGTAAGTGTTGTAAAGTCTTGGGCCAACACTGAAAAAAACAAACTTCCATCAGCACAGTAATTATAAAACGGGAAATACTATGTATATTATATATCAATACAAGTGTGGACACAGATCAGTGTGGATAGTATGTTTGGGTGTTTGAAAGTGTTTTATATGACGAAAGAAGTTCTATGTTTTTCCCATAGGGTTCTATATTCTTAACTGTGTTGCATGACAATGACAACCAACTTGATCATTAGGAGTGTTGTTTATTTAATATTTAGTTTTTTAATGTTCAAGACAGGCATGGAAGTGACACTAATTGCCTTAATTACCAAATAGTTTTGATAGAATATGTTCCACATCTTTGATTTTGGATACATATTGTAGCTAGGAGAGGAACACATAATGGGTTAATTTGTTCATGATGTGATTTTTTTTATACGGAAGATGGTATCTGAGAACATGTATTTGCTTACTATTTGTATGGTTCTATTTATACTACTTTATGGTGGGTCGTCAGTATCATCAGTAAAAGATTTCGATTAAATGTTGAAATTGTATTTCAGATTAGAAGACATTTAATGTTTTTTTGTAATGACAATGATTGACATTATGCTTGGGACTATATGAGCAAGAAAGTAAACTTCTGTGTTATTTTTTATTAATTCTTTGATAATAACTCCTCCAAAGCTGTTCAAAGCCAAAACAAGTTTTGACCAGTATGAAATTGATATCAACAAAAGAATCTTTGTGAGTCTGCTCCAAAGACTCAAAACTGCTACAGAAGTCATCTAATAACATTTTAAGTGGATATTATGAACATCTACTTAATAAGTCTGAATATCTAAAAAGTTACAGTATTCAATAAGGTATTGCAAAATTATTCTCTTTTTTTTTGTTATATTGATACAAATGGAAGTGATACCAATACAGTAAGACAGTTTTGTTGTAGTGTATATGAAAGTGTAGTAATTGATATTTACTGTAACAATATTAATTCACTAAAATTAAGAAATAATCAAATGAATGATAAATGTTAAACATGTACAATGAAATATAGTTTTCGAAATCAAATTTTGGTCCTTTTTTTAGCATACTGAATGACCATTTACACTCAAGATTGAGTCGTCAGTAGCCATTATAGATGTATTAATATAAAGTGTAACAAAACAACCCAGCATCATATTACTAATAGCGCGAGAAGCATTGTCGGGTAAATTTGTGGTTTTTTTTTAAATTTGGCTAATGGACAAGAATATGTTTGGTTCAAAACTTAATAAAATTGCTTTTATCTCCCATTACTTACATTGTACATAGAATGCCAACTACTTTGACAATTCCTTGTACCTGAGAGTTGTCTGTCAAATCTTTATTTCACAAAGAATGAATTGCATAACAATGAACTGAACTCAAAGCAAAGCACTTTGATAATGCACTTAGACAAAGAGCTCAATCCAGTGATATACTTTGTACTACAGGTCCTTCATGAACATCCTATCGGTCCAAACCATATCTCACAAACATGCCATACTACATGTTTAGACCAGAAGTCCTAAAAGTTACATGAATTTTATCATCGTATTTTAAGTATATACACCAGTTAAAGCAATTTTGTGGTAAATTTATTCAGTATCTAGCAACTATCAATCGCTTTGTGCACAAACTGATAAAGGTTGAGTGTTCCTCTGTTGGAAATAAGAACGTACCTTCGCCTAATTTTAGTTAACTGATGAAGAAACATTCAATATCTAAGACTTGTCAGTGTCTATTTACCATCACTACTGAATCAATAATATATGTATATACATGTATACAGTAAGACTAAAATTGACGTGCATATATAAGACTAAAACTGACATTCGGTCTTTACTAAACCTTCATTCTTCAAGTCGTGTTCTGACTTCATGATAAAATAAGATTCCATATCTACAACCAATGAAATACCCCTCTAATAGACTAGCCAAAATAATATCCCAGTTTTCTAAAATGGTAGGTGGAACCTAAAACTCAAAAATGTTAAGCGATATATTTTAAATATTTCAAATACATGTAGTTCTTCTAAAGAAATTCTCGATATTTTTCCTTTTCTAGTCTTTTGTTCGAGACTGTATATTGACCTTTGGATGTCTTTCAATTACATCCTGTTTGGCGTAGGTTGATGTTTGATTGTTGTACATGTTGTATATTGATACGGAACGGATTTTTTTTATATATATAAATAACAACTATTCCCTTATATTCAAATAAAATAGATGTAATAAATTATAAGCAATCATATGCATATACCACTTCAATAAACAGTTGCGCCATGAGCATATGATACGCCCGTCACATTTTTAAAGAATAAAGTTCAATTACTTTTCAATGTCATATTAGAAATTTATGAAACTCAGAAAGCGAGCTTATATCAATAGATATAACCAATCTCCAACATTTGATGAGAATTTGCTGAAAACATTGTCCAAAACTAAAACTGGAAAATCCCTCCATTTCAAATATATAAACCCCACAAGTTGGAAATGAAAAATGTAAAATTTATAAAATTCTAAAGGCAGAAGCTTACATCACTAGATATAAACAATTCACCAATGTTTCATGAGAACTGCTGAAAGCATTTTTGTGTTATAGTCTGTAAACTGGAAAATCCCCCTTTTTAAGAATAAACTCGGAAATGTAAAATCTAACATTTATAAAAAAAGAAATGAAAAGGAGCTCATGTCAATAGATATAAATATCTCACTAAAATTTATGCAAATTTATTAAAGCGTTTTTTAAGTTAATGTCTGACATGTTGACAACGGACGGACAGACAGACAGACAGCGCCATACCACAATACGCCACGGAAACAGGCCTATACAAATGAGAATACCCCATACTGTATATAAACTGCTGTAAAAGAGCCCAACATGTTTATATTGGGATACAGTTTATATTGATATTAAGATTCGAGATTTTTTTTTAAATAAACTTTCATGACATCATATTATTTTCATTTGTTCTGTTGATTGATAGTGGTACAACAAATCGGGGAATGTTTATTTGGTCATGTGACCTATTTTAACTGTTTTAGGTTTTAGTTTTTTTTAATTGAAATTATAGAAAAACAGAATGTTGTTGGACATAAAAAACAGAAAATGGTGAGTTCTTTTAGCAAACGATAAATTGGACCGGGATTCTGTGTATTCACATTATTTGTATAACTCTCCTTACATTTTTGGAATTTCTGTGACCTAAATGGTTCGCGAAAATTAATATTTTTGCATATAGTACAGTAATAATTATTCATAAACATTCTCAACCTGGGGTTAAATGATGAAAAGTATTTAGATTTTAATGGAACAATTTAAAGACTTAAAAGAGGGACGAAAGATACCAGAAGGACAGTTAAAAGCCATGCATCGAAACAAGACAGACAATGTCATGGCTAAAACTGAAAAAGACAAACAAACAAATAATAGTACACAAGACACAACATAGAAAACTAAAGACTAAGTAACACGAACCCCACAAAAAACTGGTGGCGATCTCAGATGCTCCGGAAGGGTAAGCATATCCTGCTCCACATATCACACCCATCGTGTTGCTCATGTGTATTATAAACCCGGTAAATAGTCTAATTCGCTAGGTCACATTAATGAAAAAGGAAGGGGATTATAGTTACGACGTAAAGAGATATCATCAGTTAAACGGTTATTCCATAACGGTCAACTAACGTTGGCGTCCGTAAAATACACAAATGCATGATTTCAACTTCACCATTTGGAACACTTGGTTTAATAGTTTTCTTGTGAGCAGCATTCCTCTATCGAGAAAATCATGCGAGGAAATACAAGCCCTGGAATATCGTATCAATTTGGAGATATATACTCCGTATACTGGCGCTGCTGGAATTATCATTGTTATGGTCGTATTTATAAATTAACTGTTTACAAAACGCTTGATTTTTTTCTTAAACTAAGGCTTTTCTATAGCTACCTAAGGAATAGATAACCTTAGATGTATTTGGATTTTTTAACTTTTATGGATTCGAGCGTCACTGATGAGTCTTTTGTACACGAAACGCGCGTCTGCGTAAATACAAAATTCAATCCTGGTATCTATGATGAGTTTATTTACAACCACTAGGTCGATGCCACTGCTTGTGGATGTTTAATTTCCCGAGGGTATCACCAAAGAAGTAGTCAGCACTTTTGTGCTGACATGAATTATCATTGATATGGACATATCTATAAATTAACTGTCTACAAAACGTTTGAATTTTTTGGAATACTCAGACTTTTCTACCTAAGGTATAAATTACCTTAGATGTATTTGGCAAAACTTTTAGGAATTTTGGTCCTCATCGCTCTTCAACTTCGTAATTTATTTAGCATTTTTAACTTTTATGGAATCGAGCGCTACTGATGAGTCTTTTGTAGACAAATTGCGCGTCTGGCGTAAATACAAAATTTAATCCTGGTATCTATGATGAGATTATTTGCTACATAGCAATGGAAAGTTCACATTTGGAAAGCTGAAATCATCCCTTCTGTCGTAAAGTTTTGTTTTCAATCGACTCTCATTGTCAATTTCTAGATGTTAGTCAAGATATTTGGCAGACTAAACTGTATCTGATGTAGTCTTTATCTCTAGTTCCATGGGATAGATGCGTTTAACATATTCGCCAAATTTGAATTATTTAGTGAGAGAACTTCATCTATATAGCGGAAAGAAAAATTAAAGTATATTGTTAACTTCTGATCTTTCTTCCTAAGAGATTCCTGTATGAAGTTAATGTTATAATGAAAAAGAAACAAGTCGGTAAGGAGAGGGGAACAATTGGTTCAAAATGGAATGCCGACAGTCTGCTGAAAAAATACGTCCATCAAAAGTAACAAATCTATTGTCAATCAAGAAATCAGGCATTTTGCAATGTTTTGCTAATGTTAGTTTCAGAGAATTGTTTGTTTGTATCAGAGTGATCCTCTACAAAGTAGGATCTATCCTTCCCTTAGAGAATACTTGTATCTACATTGGCTATTCTTTTTTATGAAACAAAGTAATACCAACTCTTTCTTAAATTGACATTAGTAGTCTCCCTTGTATTTGCTAATATCATACTATTGTAAAAGTCCATCAGTTGTTTTATATTACGCAAATGTATACAAGTCACATTACATGAAGATCTGTAAAAGCAGTGAAAGCGCTAGTAAAAGTGATGACTGAAACCGTTATTATCTTTTATTAATTTTCTTATATAATATATATACATATATATATATATATATATATAACATTATAATTTCAAGAAACTCGTTTCATACGACTTTACAATAAACCTAGTATGACTGGGGTAAAGAGCCTCATCACTTCGTAGGCATCATACTGCACTTGTTAATAAGATGATATAAGACGGAGTTCAGTATTTTAATGATTTTACTTTTAACTTAAGAAAATGTTGTTTTCAACAACAATATGGATTATTTTTGTGAAAAATACATAATGAAGGAAACAATTTTGAGATTTGAAATGTATCAAAAGGTAAGGTATCTCGTTGGTGTCAGAACTGTTATATCAAATCACACTCTAAATGGTACACCCCATACCTCCGCGTATCACGATGCTTTAAAGAAATAATCGCCCGAGTGCAAAACATCAGATTAAGAAGTTGAATAAACAAAATAATACATTACGATAAATGTGAGTTTTTAGAGTCGGAAGTTGATATATTTCTTTTTAATTTAACAGTACATATTCATGTTTAGAAATGTCCACTTGGTATCTTCGCCTTTTTGTTTTATTTCAATCACAGCTGGCGATATTGTCGACATTCTCTCATGATCTATCGAACTGGAATCAGTTTTTTTTATATTATTTTTGTCTTACGTAGACTAACATTCAATTAATTAAAAAACATTTTTTATATGTCATGCTCTATGCTCATTTCAACATGGGTAGTCATTATATTTGTTAGTTGACATGATCTCTACTATGATTTAAATAAAGGTTTAACAGGTAAAAACACAGCACGTGACCTGCAACTGGTGTCAAGGTTTATTCTGTGCAAAACAAAAAAATGTAATATTCCAACAAAACAGGCACAGTTTTAGAATCAACTTATCACAATAAACTTTTACAATAGAAATCGGCATTTTTATTTTTGTTTTGTATTTGGAAGATTTCCCGGTGTATATCTTTTTTCCTTGCTAAGTTGTTTTGTAATCCTCTGGAGTTGAACTAATTTGTTAAAAAATGTTTGATTTAACAAACTGAAAACTTGAAAATATCAATTGCTAGTCATATGCTAATTTTTGTTTAGCAAAGTTCCAAAGCCAGCAACACCTTATTTATATTACAGGGTGAATAAGAAATATTTATCTAATTTAAGATGCTTATTCTAACGGGTTGCAATTGGTATAGGCTTGCAAGAGGACACCTTTTTTCATTATTGTACAACTTACCCATAAATATAGGTCAAAACTGTATACATCGTGTATATTGAAAAAAAGAGCAGGTTTTGTTTTTGTTGGTGATATCCGAATTTTGATAATTTCAAAATACTAGTAATGTAACATTGTGCACGACAATACGGATTTCAAATGTCATAGAGAGTAGTCACCGATTGTCATTTGAGATACGGAGTGGACAAATTTTACCTACAAACGACAGTTCTTGACCTCGTTAGACATACTTTATAGGTGACAAACATCTTTATATCATCTATCATATAACTAGTTAACAAGTCATTCAGTTCGTTGAGTGCATACACATGCTGTGATGGCAGGGATAAATCAAGACATTGAACAGGAAGTATAAAAAAAATCAGCTTTATCTTAACATCCAATATAGAACAAAGATAGATGTCATTCCTTTATGATTATAGATATACGAATTTCATTGGATTCGTATTATGTTCCAAAGGTTTCGCCATTTATATTTTACCTGCGTTAATTTTAAATAAAAACTGAGAGATATCCCCTACATCCCTTAACATGAAATTCATGTATATAACTTGATATCGTTAAGCAAAATGATTATCAATTGTCCAAAAGCATGCAGAAAGATAGATATATCATATTTTATATATTAAATTACACATATAGTTTATAGATGCAATATTTACCACGTGAAACTAAATCATCTTGAGGATGATCACAGTTAATATGCCCTAAATTATGTATATGTGTAATTACATTGTTTTATTTCTAACTCGTTGCCGGATAGTTTTTCTGCACGAGTAGTGAGGTCAAGGTCCGAGAATACAGATGATACTGTTGTGACAATAATTCTTAATAAATTGACCATTTGAGGTAGAAAATGTGAACTTTAATTGACAAATAAGCATATTGTAAGATGTGGACTAGAGACAGAGGCAGGATTGGATATTTTATATAATCTTGAATGTTGTAATGATTGACTGCTAAATATAACATTTATAGTATTCTGATATGCTTTCAATATGTTATCAAAACAGCTTCAAACAGGTTCTAGGCATTTTATATCAAAAAATATGCAAAAAGGGTAAGCTGGCAATAATAAAGGTCTCGTTTTTAAATTCTTTTAAAAATTGAAACAGGGGAGGGGTATAAAATGTTCAGTAAAAAAAATAGAGTATACATAGTGATTTCTTTCAGGCTATAATTCTGATAAATGAGTATTAATGTGAGAAAAACTGATTTAAGAGAGTTTTCTATTTGAATAAATGTTTGTATAGGTTGCATTTGGTAAATACAGCTGTTTCTCAAACCACGCCTCTTTTGGGGAGATTTAGAATATTCATAGAAAATTAATTTTGTTTACATACTGTTTCCCAGTTATGCTCTCTCTGTTCCATTTCATAGAGGCATAATTTGGGAATGTAACCAGTAAATATACATGTGCATATTGTTTACATTGAAATCTGTGGTAACCCTTCATTTGAGGTAGGGGTAGTTAAGAAAATTAGTGTTAGTTTAAACTCTGAAAATTTCAGGGCATATAAACGTTGGAATTATGCCGCACAGCCCTATATTTTTACCTTTGAAATCAATTGTAGTGCATATGAACTTTCAATTCTAGGATAAGATTTTTTTCAAAACTTCATAGTAAAAGTGGTACAGTTTTAGCCGTTTTTTGAAATTAAATGTCGAATCCCTTAGTGTACTGATATGAATAATATTTTACTTGAAATGTTTTTGAAAAAAATATTGATGCTAACGTAAATATTATATTTAAAAAAAAAGACAGGAAATATGTCGGTGAACCAAAAAGTTCAAATCTAATTGAAAGTTAAAGTGCCCATAAACTCACTGATCACGCACGAGTGATTTTATTCATAATAAGTGTCCGTGTAACAACTAAAAAGACTCTGTGTATCGTCTAAAAATAGTCCGTTTAACACCCGTTAATGTACTGTTTTTCTATAGCTCTGCGGGGGGCAAAGTCGAATAAATTTCCTTTACAACCAAGATAGGTTAATTAAGACTTCACTAAGACCTTTTCCGAAGTGTGCTTTTGACTGAATATTCGGATTACTGAAACAGGTTTGAAATTGTTCTTAATGTTTTAATAAAAAAAAGGGGGTATACATGGTCAATATATTACATATACGTTCTCATTGCTAACTAAGAGTGTATGTTTCTGGCTTTATATTATGCAATAAAGTTTAGGAATATATAATTCATAGAATTCTAAAAGATTCGTTTTAATTCAGAATCTAAGCAAATGAAAACTTGAACAGGGAAGACCTTTTAAATCTCATTTTGAATTTGAAAATCATTACAGTATCTGCAAGTGTGTTTTTAATGAGTAAAAGGAAATTTGATGTTTATGTCAATAAAACAGAACTCACGACCAGATGTACGCATAATAGACAAGATGAATCATCACCATATATGCCTGTCCTAACTCCGATTTCACATGTGGAGCAGGGTCTGCTCGCCCTTCCCGAACACCTGAGATCCCTCCTTGCTTTTAGTGGGGTTTGTTTTGCTTAAGTTTTCTTTGTTGTGTTTTGTGTACTACTGTTTGTCTGTTTGTCTTCATCTTTTTCTGCCATTGCGTTGTCTGTTAATTTCTGACTTTGTATTTTGATGCCAATTTGGTATCATTCGCTTCTGTTTTTCGTTAGTTCATAGTTTATAACAAACTTTATATTGGCGAAGAAGTTAACGCTTTTCAAAACAGAAATAAATGAATGAACATACTACTGATTAATACAGTATCTAGTAAGAAAAAGCAATAAACATGACCATCTTCACAACACAAATAATAAGTAAGACATCACAAACAAAAATATTTAATAGAAGATAAAATTCAAATACGAGAGAGACAAGGAAACAGTGCATAATAAATCAGTCTTATATATAAACAAAAAATCGCCAGACATGCGTTTCGTTTACATAACCTTCATTGTAAGATAAGTATATAGAAACTCTGGGAATTATGTACTGTACTCTTTTACCTACAAGCAAATACACGCATTTGTATTCATATAAAAAAATCGTCCTGTTAAAAAACATTTGCGAGCATTAAAAAACGACAAAATACAGACGTTATAATTATTATTGTTACTTACGAAATATGGAATCCTAACATTTTACAAACAACTGCCGCGTCATTTACACCAAAGTTATCGTCACATACAGTACCCCATTTTCCGTTGTATTTTACCTCTACACGACCCTCTCCAACAAAGGTTCCATTAACTAGTCTTATATCCACAACATCTGAAGAATATACATGCTTAATAATAAACAAAATAATATATCACTTTTTTAGCTTTTGTAAAAGGGAAGCGAAGCACCAGATTTTCAGGAATACATTGTTAAAATTAAAAGTCTATGGAAGTATATACCGTAACCGACATTTAGTTCGTCAGTTGCTTTAGATCTAATAATGCATATGAGTTATCTAAGCAATAAGGCCCATTCCTTACTGTTACCTTAAATTGACTTTCGTTTTTTCAGCTGATACACAATTTGCAAATCGAAATTTTAGACCTTCGAAAACCCGTCCACGCTTGTGAAGTTGTTTTATTTTTTTATGATCATGATGATGAAGGCTGGAGTTTATCAAACAAAATTGTGACACTAAAAATGACAACCGTTATCAACCAAGAAGATATTCGTTCTTCTAAATTACACATTTTTACCACGATAGTAAAGAACATCACAAGTATTATTCAGGTCACAACTATCTAAAAAAATAAACGTCCACTTCTGAATGAGAATGACTCTAATTTATTTAATTGATTTGGGATTGCCATACAAATGTGAACAGAACTATACATGCATACCACTTTTTCCTATATCTTTATTAAACGTTATTAATGTCATATGAAAACAGGAAATACTAACGACCCTAACTACAAAAATACATAGGGAGGTTAGCATGCAGTAATTATAAATGACAATAGGTTTCAACAATAGAAAGTGCATATGCCTGTTAGGAATTTAAAATTAAATCGCGAAGTGTTGTAATTGTTAAAAGAGATTAGCATATATAGGTAAGCTAGCGAATATGGACATATATGTATAACAAAATGCAGTTTATAATTTCAAGCCGAGAAAAAAGAACGAATAGGATGCAAAATATGAAATGAAAAAATGTACACTCTCACCACATCTTTTTATTTATACATCAGAACAAGATTTATATTAATTATTTATTTTCTTTATCAGCATAGTTAAAGCTTACCGCAAATCACACTGACATCTTCCTGATGAGTGCAATCGTTATTACCCCAGCCAGGGAAGGTACATCCTGATATATCATGTTCCTCTCCGGTACAATCCAAGTCGTCTGCCCAGATTTGACCTGTGCCTTTTCCAAACGTTGCAGCGCTTTGGATAACAGGATGTCTAAAATCATTTATTTTCAGGTTTGATTATGGTAGAATACAAAAACATGAACAAAATGAAAAATGTAAGAGAATAAATATGGAAAATATAAAGCGTCTTGAACATTTTGCGAATTTTAATAAAAGGTTGTGTTTTGACGCTTTGTTCAAACTTTATACATATTTTTCACTATGAGTTGTGGAACTGGTCAAACACATTTCAAGTCAAAAAATGAAACTATTTATCCCATCTTAGACTCTGGTTACGTATTGAATAGTACGGAAGCCGGTTAGTGTCAGGGAAGAGTTTTATTTTTAAGTCATTATAACAACTTAGTTTACTTGTTTAAACGACTTAGCAAAGTTGTTATAACGACTAATCATATTTATCTTGTTATAACAACTTATCTAACTTGTTTTAACAACTTATCTAACTTGTTTTAACGACTTAGCTCACTTGTTTAAACAACTTAGCTAACATGTTATAACGACTTAGCTAATTTAACTCGTTATAACAACTTAGCTAACTCGCTATAACGACTTAGTTAAGTCGTTTAAACTACTAAACTATCTCGTTTTAACAACTTACTAGCTAACTCGTTTAAACAACTTAGCTAACTTGTTATAACGAGTTAGATTAGCTAAGTCGTTATAACAAGTTAGCTAAGTGGTTTAAACAAGTTAGCTTAGTTGTTTAAACGAGTAAGCTAACTTGTTTTAACAAGTTAGCTAAGTGGTTTATAGTACTGCAACCAGAGTTCATTTTTTAAAACTGTAATGGTCCGGAAGAACACACACCTAAATTATATATCGACGGAAAGAGGAAAACGTGTTTAATAAGAAAAGTTGGGTCGTAAAGATCCAGAGTGGTCACAATTTTGTGAAATTGAGGTTAAAGGTCAGACCTAAAAATATCAACATTTCAACCACAAGGACAAAAAGGAGAAATATTCTGATATTTATTCAATAGAATGCTACAAAAACGATTCAATCATAAGCATATGGTATAAACGATGTTAAAACGACAAATTTTACTACCTATATGAAAAGCTGCCATTAAAAAATGGCGTTGATTTGGAACCTTCTGATTTTTTTCCATTTAAGACATAGCAAAAGAAGAAGTGACCTTGACCTTTTCACATCCATAAACTTTCATATTGTGTATAGTATTTCACTATAGTATATTACAGAATTATTTTCTAAAGTATAAAACACCAGTTTATCAAATTATTTCAATATTTTTTCTATCTTTGAAAAAAACAAAATTCAAGCGCTGAAACAGTGTTTTTAATTTTGCATCTTAAAGGTTGTGTATTTTGTGAAAATTAGTATCTAGTTATAGATAAATACATATTGTGTATTTGCACTCTAGACAGAGCAGTTATAACACAAAATATACTATAGTCACACGAGGCGAATGCGAGGTTTAAAAAAAAATGAGTGTCAAACAAAGTCAGTTTGGTGCACGAACATTTTTTTAGTGGGACAATCCTGGTAAAAAAGTTAACTCATTAATTTTTTAAGGGAAGGATGAAAAATTATACAATGCAATGCTAATTTTCTAATGTTGTAATTCAAAATCGGTCATGATCCTTATATAACTTTTAAAAGTGACACACAATAGCTCAAGTATTCATAAAATAGGGACATGAATCAATCTCTTAGTCATCATATGCGGATTCAGTACGCGTATTAGCATTACAAGACACTTCCCTTTTTCATAAGAACAAGTTCGGCGTAGGACAGAGTTTGTTCAAAGCAAACAGTTTTTGAGTACAAATGCTATCTGGAGCGTAAATACCGTCATGATTCGGTCAAACTCGTCAGATATAGTCTTACCTTTGCATAGGAAACACAAAAGAAATGTGAGTACAAAGTTTCGATAAATGTTAGTGCCCCATATTCCCATATGCATATGCATGATGTATCTGCACTGCCAATCCAAAATGTTATGGGGCGAATGTTGCTACAGAAACGATTGATTTTGTAATAGCCATCCATTTGCGAATTTTTGTTATCTTTAGGGACAATATACGGTTCAGAAGCGCCTTTGTGTTATTTTTATCAATTAACTAACAAATGAACTTTTGAGCCTAGGCTCCGTGTTGAAGACCGGACCGAGACCTATAATGGTTTACTTTTATAAATTGTGACTTGGATGGTGTGTTGTTTCGTTGGCACTCATACCACATCTTCCTATATCTATTAACAAGCTATGCATTTCCATAGAAATACCAAAACGAGGACATAGCTCATAAGAGCACGGGTGGCAGGGTGAAGTAATTGTTCTTCTTTTAATGTATCCTTAATATTTTCAGACACACCTTGGTGTAATTCTGAAAGTCTTAACATAGACTTCAATTTTCCTGCAGCAGATATATGGCATCCCCTAAATTGAGTTCAGAGCTAAACCCTTTATTTTATATTCCTTGGCCCCACTGTGTCTGAATTGTAAGGTGTCACAATAATCTAGTTAGTTCTGGAGTTTGGCAGTTGGTAAGCATCAGAGACAATCTTGGGTAAAATTGATCGGTATATATAGAGGATGTGCTACATGAGAAAGGCTTTTTTTTTTATGGAAGAACAAATCACATCACTAACAATCGTTATTAATGAACTGACAGCAAGTTCAAATTCTAATTTTTCAGTAACTGTTTTACTTAATTGCACAGGTTTTGACTTCAATAAGTACTTGGTTATGCATGAATAAATGATTACTCACATTAATAAGCACAACTTAAAAGACTGTCAACACGTTTAGAGGACTCAGTTTTGCGTAGTTTTCTGGGTTTTTTTTAAAGGTTTGTCTTTTACACAAAAACCCTGTTTTCATATCCAAACTACAAGGAAGAAACTGAGCG
Source organism: Mytilus edulis (assembly GCA_019925275.1). Classification (NCBI taxonomy): domain Eukaryota; kingdom Metazoa; phylum Mollusca; class Bivalvia; order Mytilida; family Mytilidae; genus Mytilus; species Mytilus edulis. The sequence goes on from CM034352.1 coordinate 29,453,644, forward strand.
CGAGATCGTATAAAAGTGTTGTGAGGATACATGTCGATCAGTTTGATCACATGTATGGATTTCTGTTGTTTCTAATTTAAAGTTCCCCAAGGGTGACTGGGGAAACAAAGTATGGTCACTTGGTCTTCTCCCGACCGGCAGTAAAACGAAGTGGGGCGTCCGTTTGTCTGTGCGGGATGTATCAAGTTCGCAGTCACGTCCGGTCAGAATAAGGACGTTAAGTCCGATGCCTCGTGTAAAGGGAGTGTCACGTTCTTTGCATGTTAAAACCCTTGCATCAACTCTTTGAGGAGTCCGAAGGTGGCCTGTTGCAATGGAAAATTTCTGTCCCAATC
>CM034352.1:29454078-29495137 GCA_019925275.1 Mytilus edulis
ACTGAGTTGTCTTAACGTGTTGACAGTCGTTTGAAGTGTGCTAATGTGGATAATCATTTATCCATGCATGGCATGGTAAAGATAATAGCAAGTACAGATTTATGTTCAAATGCAGTCTACCTTTCAGCATGCATTACCAAGTACTCAATACCTGTGCAATCAGGTAAAACAGTTACTGAACAAAAATTAGAATTTGAACTTGCTGTCAAATCATTGATAACGATTGTTAGTGATGATCTGTTCTTTCATGAAAAGGCCTTTTTCATAAAGCACATCCTCGCTCGACATATACCGATCACTTTTATCGAAGATTGTCTCTGATGCTTACCAAACTGCCAAACTCAAGAACAAACTAACTAGATATTATGACTCCTTACCATTCAGTCACAGCATGGCCGAGGGATATCAAAAATAGAGCTTAGCTCTGAACTAACCATATCTGCCGCAGGAAAATTGAAGTCTATGTTAAGACTTTCAGATTACACCAAGGTGTGTGTGAGGATAGCAAGGATACATCAAAAGAAGAACAATTACTTCACTCTGTCGCCAGTGTTTTTATGAGCTATATCCTCGTTGGGTGTTTATGTTAAAAAGATGCCCTCATCGCTTCTCAAGTGTATTTGTTAGTTGATTGATGAAAAATCACAAAAGGCACTTCTCAACTGTATATCGTTCCTAAAGATAACAAAAATTCGTAAATGTATGGCTTTTACAAAATGTATCGTTTCTGCAGTCTACCTTTTAGCATGCATTACCAAGTACTCAATACCTGTGCAATCTGGTAAAACAGTTACTGAAAAAAAATTACAATTTGAACTTGCTGTCAAATCATTGATAACGATTGTAAGTGATTATCTGTTCTTTCATGAAAAGGCCTTTTTAATGTGGCACATCCTCGACATATACCGATCACTTTTATCCAAAATTGTCTTTGATGCTTACCAAACTGCCAAACTCAAGAACAAACTAACTAGATATTATGACTCCTTACCATTCAGTCACAGCGTGGCCGAGGGATATCAAAAATTGAGCTTAGCTCTGAATCCACCATATATGCCGAAGGAAAATTGAAGTCTATGTTAAGACTTTCAGAATTACACCAAGGTGTGTCTGAAGATAGCAAGGAAACATTAAAAGAAGAACAATTACTTCACTCTGCCGCCAGTGCTCTTATGAGCTATATCCTCGTTGGGTGTTTATATGAAAAAGGTGCCCGCATCGCTTCTAAAGTTTATGTGTTAGTTAATTGATGAAAAATAACAAAAAGGCGCTTCTGAACTGTATCTTGTCCCTAAAGATAACAAAAATTCGTAAATGTATGGCTATTACAAAATGTATCGTTTTTGTAGCAACAATTGCCCAATTACATGTTGGATTGGCCGTGTAGTTATATCATAACTACGGGAATATGGGTCACGAACATTGATAAAAAAAAATTCACATTGCCTTTGTGTAATCTATGCAGAGGTAAGACTATACCAGACAGGCTTTGTCATGCACGAGTTTGACCGAATCAAGACTGTATTCACGCTCCAGATGGCATTGTTTCAAAACACCAAAGGGGTTTTTTGATACAAAAAGATGCCGACAATATAGTAACCAAAACGGAGACAATTGATAGTTAGGAACGTTTTATTCCATGGCACGAGCAGACTTTCAGTTTGCTCACTGCATTGAAGACCCATTGGTTGCCTTCGGCTGTTGTGTGCTCTATAGTCAAGTTGTTGTCTTTTTCACATATTACTATTTCCATTCTCAATTTTATTATCAATTCATATGGGAATCAGAATAAAGGAAGACATTACCGCATTTCATCTATCAAACAAACCAATCGTGTGTCCGGATCGCACTATGTTCGCAATGATCGTTTTATAAAAGTTTTTTTTCCAAATAAAATCGAGACAAAATTACGTTTCGGTAACATTTAAAAACCACAAGGGACTCAATACATAAATAAACGAAAACAGAGCGATACGACCTTTAGTACTGCAACCAGAGTTAATCTTTTTAAAACTGTAATGTTCCGAAAGAACACATACCTAAATTATATCGTTATATATCGATGAAAAGAAGAAAACGTGTACAATAAGAAAAGTTTGGTCGTAAACATCCAGAGTGGGCACAATTCAACAATGTACAGAATAAACTATTGTAATATATTTAACATGTAATTCTCAACGTATTCTCAAGATACTTGTCTATAAATAATTTGTCATGTAAATTTGCATAAATAGGCGGAGCTGATCTCAATAATAATATTTCGCATGTGTTTTTTTGAACTAGGATAAGGAATTTCCAAACAATATGTGTATAGTAAATAATTTAGACCATGCGAGGCATACAGCTAATGCGCTGCTTCTTACCTCTAAAGGAACCACCCGGGATCTTTGCAATTGCCAAAATGTAAACAGCAAAGACTCAGGAATTTGACCTTTGCACTAGTATTTATTTCAAATTACCGGAAGTAAAATATTCTAAGCCGGAACAGAAATGAAACGTCAAACGCTGACAAAAACATGGTAGTCCTCGACTCAAAATGATTCTTTCTTCGTAAGAAAATAGGTAAAACTATTAAGATAAAGCATCGATTAACTTAAGCTAATGCTTCTTGTGTATTTTTGGATCCGCACTTAGAATATTTACCAAATGGCTGCGCTTGAACCGTACATGACGAAATTGCGCCATTTCGGCACTGATAATATAGTTAATAGCTAAAAATGTAACGTACGCTTTCTGTGCATTAGAAAGTCACAGAAACTATTTATAAATATTAACACATTTAACATATTTAACACTCTCAAAACATAAAACTGAAATTAAATCATTAATTGGGAACCAAAAGTGCACATTTACAACACACGATTCCTGATAATACATACCAAAGAGTGTTTAAAAAACGTGGAAAACAAAAGGAACAAAGCATATGAAGAGAATGTGCATCAAATAAGTAATTAAAACATTACACACTATACATAATATAACCTACCAAAGGGTGTTTGCAAATGAAAGGTTGCTTAAATAACTTCATCTGCTGATATAGAAGTATTGCCTTCCTATGAGCTCTAACTATAATCTTCCAACATTTACAACAGTCATGTACAGTGTAAACAATTCCGTTTATAATATAATTTGTTTACGCGATGTAATACGAAAAATAAAACAAGGACAATTTCAATAATTTTATTCGTATTTGAAACTTTAGTGAATAATGTTCTCCCAGTAAGAAAAGCAATGATTGAAAAGTATGATTTATCATAACAATTACCAAATACTTCTATTTAGCCTTGTTTTCTGACACTTTGCATTGCAAGTTGGGGTATTCTTATCGACACAACGCGTGCAATATTGTTTAGTGTGTAACCGATTGACTAATCACATGCATTGACATTACTTTAACAATGTACAAAATATGCATAATTTTGGAATACGTTTTGGATTTTCAAATATGGTGACCTCGAGCATTACTGAAGACACATTAGTTGTCGAAATGCGTATCCGTTGCATTACAGTGGGTGCCCTTAATGTAGCCCATTAGCAAGTGGCATGACAATTAGTATATTATGTTTTTTAAATCTGCTGTTTAAATGTTAATTTAAATAGATTGATAAGACATTCTTGTAGTCCGTGTTATTAAATAAGAGACAAAGGGTATCAAGGGGATATTCAAAACTCATAAATTTCCAATGAAATACTTTCGATTATATGACCTACTCAACGCGTAAATTTGGTTATGCATATCATAGTTATTCTCCTAAAATAAAAGAACAAAGTATTATTTAGTGCATTCTGTATAAAATGAAAAAAACAAACACACAGCAAACGATAAAAACGTTTCTGAAAGCGTGACAAGTGTCATTTGTAAATATTTTATAATTATGTTTTTCTATACTCTTTTACAAAATAATCATTCTTATTCCAACAACAAAAAACAAATTGTTTACTCAGGGTAAAAACAGTAATGAATAATGAATTCTTTTGTTAATTATTTTTAACTCCAGAGAAAGATATTTTACAAAGGTACACGTATAAATTGAATAACAAGGAAATAATTTTCATTTCCGCATGATTAACAAAAAGAATGAGTATATCATAATGGTTCAAAGATAAGGCTAAGTAATTTGATACAGGTTTAAGGTAAAAACAATGAAGACAGACGAGAGCACAACTAAGTATCAACAAATATTTTCCATCTCATGTAACATCCACCACCACTTCCGGCGGTGTGATCAATGTAAGGGGCGGTAAACGAGTTTGCAATAGCACATGAAACTCCGTTGGATACACCTCCGCATTGACCTTGATTATCATTAGTATACCACTCGTAGCAGAACTGGGTATTCTGTATCCATTGAGGAGAATCAATCGGGACAGATAACTTCCATTGCATCTGGCATCCTTTCGATGAACTGTCTGTATCGTCCCTATAGTAGTCTGTGAAGGTACTAACTGTGGCACAGAGATCATTGGCTACTCCCGGTCCACATTGGTCATTACCTGAACCAACAGCAGACCATCGGAAACATATCTGAACATTATCAAACCAATTATCATATCCAACAGATTCAATACCCCATCTCATTCGGCAACCACCAGCACGGCTGTCGCTATCATCGTTGTAGTAGGGAGTCCATTCGTTAACATATGCGTAAAGGTTACTTGATACACCACTACCACCACATTCGTTAACATCACCGTCAGCATACCATTCATAGCAAAGTCTAGTACTAAAAAACCAGTTCGGAGCTACAGAAAAAATGGAAAATCAATAGGTTATTCATGTGCTTCAATAAAATTTAGATAATCTTAGTAATTGATTTTTGTATAAATGTTTGTAAAAGATTTGTTATGATGAAGCACTATGATTTGATTATATTGTTGTAATATTGATTTAAAAGAGTTCATTCACAATTTAATGGTGTCATTTATACATTATTTATATATATGTATGTATGACTTCGAACCCCGGGCAGGGAAAAAAAAAAATTGCTTCTGCAAATTTACAGATGTAGCAGTGTTGGGCTAAAATTTGGACAAATTATATATACAGAATGTGTTTTCAGCCTTTTATCACCATCACTGGTGATCTGATGTTTAAAATCTGTCGTAGTGTTGTCATTGGTTAAAACGTATTTATATTATGATTATTTATGTGACTGCTTCCTATATTGCTAGTAGTTTGTAAGATCCTCTACAATAGACTATCAGCTAGTCCGTGATAGCCTTTTTAATCGAGTTCTTCACTCACCGGGATTCGAACCCATGCTACTGTGATATCGTGACACCAAATCGCCTGCACTGCAGCCGTCCCGCTAGACCACACGACCACCTGGGCTCTCAAAAAAAGAGCTTTCGCTGGCCGTGTGTTACCTTTCCACGTCAGTTTTAATCTAGCGGCGTAATTCAGTACATGATATATAAGGCATGAAGATGTTATTGTTACAGATCAGCTAAATTATCTATAGTAAAGGATCCTACAAATTAATGTAATATACAGTCACAGAAAATAATTATATTCATAAGTACGTCTGAGTCAGTGACAACTCTACAACAGAAGTATCCATCGGATCGCCATCAATGATGGTGATACATGGCTGTGTACATAATGTATATACAACTCGTCTAAACATCAACCCAACAATGTTAGATTTGTAAATTTGCTTTTGCAAATTTTTGGTTCTTCCCTCACCGGGATTCGAACCCATGCTACTGTGATATCGTGACACCAAATCGCCTGCACTGCAGCAGTCCCGCTAGACCACACGACCACCTGGGCTCTCAAAAAAAGAACTTTCGCTGGCCGTGTGTTACCTTTCCACGTCATTTTTAATCTAGCGGCGTACTGCAGTACATGATATATAAGGCATGAAGATGTTATTGTTACAGATCAGCTAAATTATCTATAGTAAAGGATCCTACAAATTAATGTAATATACAGTCACAGAAAATAATTATATTCATAAGTACGTCTGAGTCAGTGACAACTCTACAACAGAAGTATCCATCGGATCGCCATCAATGATGGTGATACATGGCTGTGTACATAATGTATATACAACTCGTCTAAACATCAACCCAACAATGTTAGATTTGTAAATTTGCTTTCGCAAATTTTTGGTTCTTCCCTCACCGGGATTCGAACCCATGCTACTGTGATATCGTGACACCAAATCGCCTGCACTGCAGCCGTCCCGCTAGACCACACGACCACCTGGGCTCTCAAAAAAAGAGCTTTCGCTGGCCGTGTGTTACCTTTCCACGTCAGTTTTAATCTAGCGGCGTACTGCAGTACATGATATATAAGGCATGAAGATGTTATTGTTACAGATCAGCTAAATTATCTATAGTAAAGGATCCTACAAATTAATGTAATATACAGTCACAGAAAATAATTATATTCATAAGTACGTCTGAGCCAGTGACAACTCTACAACAGAAGTATCCATCGGATCGCCATCAATGATGGTGATACATGGCTGTGTACATAATGTATATACAACTCGTCTAAACATCAACCCAACAATGTTAGATTTGTAAATTTGCTTTCGCAAATTTTTGGTTCTTCACTCACCGGGATTCGAACCCATGCTACTGTGATATCGTGACACAAAATCGCCTGCACTGCAGCCGTCCCGCTAGACCACACGACCACCTGGGCTCTCAAAAAAAGAGCTTTCGCTGGCCGTGTGTTTCCTTTCCACGTCAGTTTTAATCTAGCGGCGTACTGCAGTATATATATATATTGTTCGTTATTAAAAGTTAATAACGAACAATGACGGAACGTCATAAACCTCCTTAACGACGTCGCCTATAGCGACACTACATCAGTTATCCTGAAGAGTCCCAATGGAAGGATGAAATCGATAGAATGGAACTGTTAACTTTTTACTTATTTTATTATTTTATTTAATGAATATATATATCTGCACATGTGAAAATTATTTTTTACGCCTATACTATATATATATATATATATATATATATATATATATACGAGTCTAAATTGAAAACTACGTTCAAACCTATGATTGCGTTGGATAAAAACCGCAATTTTTATACGTGTGCATGTCAAACAAATTTCGTTGTAGAAGGGTCTAAAAACAGCACAAACAACATTTTCTAAAAGACCAACAAAGTGAAAAAGTATATTTAAACAAAACGCATTTGACTAACAGGTCGAACAACTGATGTTCTTTAACCCTGCTGACTGCCATTGGCGACTGCCAAATAAAATTGATCACAAGATGTAACAAACTGGATCTGAATATAAATTTAATACGTCACAGTAAAAAAAATTTGTTAACTTGTGGCCACGATGTTGTGCCACAAACATTCGGTGTCAATATTTCTTTAGTACACCAGATCTAGATTTCGACAATATATGTCTCTTCAGTGATGTTTATAGGGATCGAAACGGTATTTGAAAGGCCATATAATTTACTCTCAATTTAAGATTGACTCTTGAATTTAAGAGTCAATATAGGATGAACGGATCATATAAACCGGAGGGAAAATATGATACATGCCCAAACAAAAAATATAAACGAGTCTAAATTGAAAACTACGTTCAAACCTATGATTGCGTTGGATAAAAACCGCAATTTTTATACGTGTGCATGTCAAACAAATTTCGTTGTAGAAGGGTCTAAAAACAGCACAAACAACATTTTCTAAAAGACCAACAAAGTGAAAAAGTATATTTAAACAAAACGCATTTGACTAACAGGTCGAACAACTGATGTTCTTTAACCCTGCTGACTGCCATTGGCGACTGCCAAATAAAATTGATCACAAGATGTAACAAACTGGATCTGAATATAAATTTAATACGTCACAGTAAAAAAAATTTGTTAACTTGTGGCCACGATGTTGTGCCACAAACATTCGGTGTCAATATTTCTTTAGTACACCAGTTCTAGATTTCGACAATATATGTCTCTTCAGTGATGTTTATAGGGATCGAAACGGTATTTGAAAGGCCATATAATTTACTCTCAATTTAAGATTGACTCTTGAATTTAAGAGTCAATATAGGATGAACTGATCATATAAACCGGAGGGAAAATATGATACATGCCCAAACAAAAAATATAAACGAGTCTAAATTGAAAACTACGTTCAAACCTATGATTGCGTTGGATAAAAACCGCAATTTTTATACGTGTGCATGTCAAACAAATTTCGTTGTAGAAGGGTCTAAAAACAGCACAAACAACATTTTCTAAAAGACCAACAAAGTGAAAAAGTATATTTAAACAAAACGCATTTGACTAACAGGTCGAACAACTGATGTTCTTTAACCCTGCTGACTGCCATTGGCGACTGCCAAATAAAATTGATCACAAGATGTAACAAACTGGATCTGAATATAAATTTAATACGTCACAGTAAAAAAAATTTGTTAACTTGTGGCCACGATGTTGTGCCACAAACATTCGGTGTCAATATTTCTTTAGTACACCAGATCTAGATTTCGACAATATATGTCTCTTCAGTGATGTTTATAGGGATCGAAACGGTATTTGAAAGGCCATATAATTTACTCTCAATTTAAGATTGACTCTTGAATTTAAGAGTCAATATAGGATGAACGGATCATATAAACCGGAGGGAAAATATGATACATGCCCAAACAAAAAATATAAAACGAGTCTAAATTGAAAACTACGTTCAAACCTATGATTGCGTTGGATAAAAACCGCAATTTTTATACGTGTGCATGTCAAACAAATTTCGTTGTAGAAGGGTCTAAAAACAGCACAAACAACATTTTCTAAAAGACCAACAAAGTGAAAAAGTATATTTAAACAAAACGCATTTGACTAACAGGTCGAACAACTGATGTTCTTTAACCCTGCTGACTGCCATTGGCGACTGCCAAATAAAATTGATCAAAGATGTAACAAATGGATCGAATATAAATTAATAGTCACAGTAAAAAAAATTGTTAACTTGTGGCCACGATGTTGTGCCCAACATTCGGTGTCAATATTTCTTTAGTACACCAGATCTAGATTTCGACAATATATGTCTCTTCAGTGATGTTTATAGGGATCGAAACGGTATTTGAAAGGCCATATAATTTACTCTCAATTAAGATTGACTCTTGAATTTAAGAGTCAATATAGGATGAACGGATCATATAAACGAGGAAAAATATATACATGCCCAAACAAAAAATATAAACGAGTCTAATTGAAAATACGTTCAAACCTATGATGTAACAGAAAAATTTTTAAACAAAAGTTGAAAAGTATATTTAAACAAAACGCATTTACTAACAGTCGAACAACTGATTTCTTTAACCCTGCTGATGCCATGGACTGCCAAATAAAATTGATCACAAGATGTAACAAACTGGATCTGATATAAATTTAATACGTCACAGTAAAAAATTGTTAATTGTGGCCACGAGTTGTGCCACAAACATTCGGTGTCAATATTTCTTTAGTACACAATCAGATTTCGACAATATATGTCTCTTCAGTGATGTTTATAGGGATCGAAACGGTATTTGAAAGGCCATATAATTTACTCTCAATTTAAGATTGACTCTTGAATTTAAGAGTCAATATAGGATGAACGGATCAATAACGAGGGAAAATATATAATGCCCAAACAAAAAATATAAACGAGTCTAAATTGAAAACTACGTTCAACTATGATTGCGTTGGATAAAACCGCAATTTTTATACGTGTGCATTCAAACAAATTTCGTTGTAGAAGGTCTAAAAACACCACAAACAACATTTTAAAAGACAACAAAGTGAAAAGTATATTTAACAAACGCATTTGACTAACAGTCGAACAATGATGTTCTTTAACCCTGCTGACTGCCATTGGCGACTGCAAATAAAATTGATCACAAATGTAACAACTGGATCTGAATATAAATTTAATACGTCACAGTAAAAAAAATTTGTTAACTTGTGGCCACGATGTTGTGCCACAAACATTCGTGTCAATATTTCTTTAGTACACAGATCAGTTTCGACAATATAGTCTCTTCAGTGATGTTTATAGGGATCGAAACGGTATTTGAAAGGCCATATATTTATCTCATTAGATTGACTCTTGAATTAAGAGTCAATAAGGATGAAGGATCATATAAACCGGAGGGAAAATATGATACATGCCAAACAAAAAATATAACAGTCTAAATTGAAAACTACGTTCAACCTTGATTGTTGGATAAAACCGCATTTTATACGTGTGCATGTCAACAAATTTCGTTGTAGAAGGGTCTAAAAACAGCACAAACAACATTTTCTAAAAGACCACAAAGTGAAAAAGTATATTTAAACAAAACGCATTTACTAACAGGTCGAACAACTATGTTCTTTAACCCTGCTGACTGCCATTGGCGACTGCAATAAAATTGATCACAAGATGTAACAAATGGATCTGAAAAATTTAATACGTCACAGTAAAAAAAAATTGTTAACTTGGGCCACGATGTTTCCACAAAATTCGGTGTCAATATTTCTTAGTACACCAGATCTAGATTTCGACAATATATGTCTCTTCAGTGATGTTTATGGGATCGAACGGATTTGAAAGGCCATATATTTACTTCAATTTAAGATTGATCTTGAATTAAGAGTCAATATAGGATGAACGGTCATATAACCGGGGGAAAATAGATACATGCCCAAACAAAAAAATAACGAGTTAAATTGAAAACTACGTTCAAACCTATGATTGCGTTGGATAAAAACCGCAATTTTTATACGTGTGCATGTCAAACAAATTCGTTGTAGAAGGGTCTAAAAACCACAAACAAATTTTCTAAAAGACCAACAAAGTAAAAAGTATATTTAACAAAACGCATTTGACTAACAGGTCGAACAACTGATGTCTTTAACCCTGCGACTGCCATTGGCGACTGCCAAATAAATTGATCACAAGATGTAACAAACTGGATCGAATATAATTTAATACGTCACAGTAAAAAATTTGTTAACTTGTGGCACGATGTTGTTACAAACTTCGGTGTCAATTTTCTTTAGTACACCAATCTAGATTTCGACAAATATGTCTCTTCAGTGATGTTTATAGGATCGAAACGTATTGAAGGCCATTAATTTACTCTCAATTTAAGATTGACTCTTGAATTTAAGAGTCATATAGATGAACGGATCATTAACCGAGGGAATATGATACATGCCCAAACAAAAAATAAACGGTCTAAATTGAAACTACGTTCAACTATGATTGGTTGGATAAAACCGCAATTTAACTGTCTGTCAAAAAATTTCGTTGTAAAGGTAAACAGACAAACACATTTTCTAAAGACCACAAAGTGAAAAAGTATATTTAAAAAAACGCATTTGACTAACAGGTCGAACAACTGATGTTCTTTAACCCTGCTGACTGCCATTGGCGACTGCCAAATAAAATTGATCACAAGATGTAACAAACTGGATCTGAATATAAATTTAATACGTCACAGTAAAAAAAATTTGTTAACTTGTGGCCACGATGTTGTGCCACAAACATTCGGTGTCAATATTTCTTTAGTACACCAGATCTAGATTTCGACAATATATGTCTCTTCAGTGATGTTTATAGGGATCGAAACGGTATTTGAAAGGCCATATAATTTACTCTCAATTTAAGATTGACTCTTGAATTTAAGAGTCAATATAGGATGAACGGATCATATAAACCGGAGGGAAAATATGATACATGCCCAAACAAAAAATATAAACGAGTCTAAATTGAAAACTACGTTCAAACCTATGATTGCGTTGGATAAAAACCGCAATTTTTATACGTGTGCATGTCAATATATATAGTAATAATGACATGTATGTAACTGAATAGAAATAAGATAACATGATGTATTATAAATTCTAATTCATGAAATTAATTTAATTTTTGCTGCAACCAGATTATGGAATTTTTCATATTTGCCTTCTTAATTTATCAATAGTTCATGGTATTTAAGAAATTCTTTTTAGAACATTTCAAACACATTAATTTGTTTTGTTTTTTGTTCGGATATATAGTATCCTTTGTATACAGTAAAAAGAATAATTGTTATTTAATCATTAATACTGTAATAGCTTGTATCGTTTATTTTGTATCTGTACAAAAGTGATCTAATTTATATTGTATGATGTCCTATTTTAAGTTTATCAAGTAATAGTTTTATTTGATCCCAAAATGATTTCAGAAATTTGCATGTCAAAAAATAGTGCTCATAATCTTCGATGACATCACAAATATTACATAGCGGAGTTTTAGTTATTTTTCAAGAGAAGAGTAATTGTTTGGTTGGTAAAATGTAGTGCAGATATTTCCATCTTAACATTTTGAATTTATTATCTTGTATATAATAAAAGATATAATTTAGCATTTTTTGTCTTTTGCTTGTGTTGTTTTCTAAGATAAATATGTTGTCCCATTTTTGAAATCCTATTGGTTTTTCATAATATCTATTTAAGAGGGAGATGTAAATGTCTTTGGAAGAAATGTTTTTAAGTGATACCATTTTCCCTTTCTTATCTTTAAATTTACATTCGGAGTCAATAGCAACTTATGTAATTGATTCTTCTTTAGTTAGCTCTTGTAACCACTGTTCTAGTATTGCTTTCATTTATTTAGAATATTCCGAAAACCAGTTAGCATGGCAGGATAGTTTATCTAAGATCATATTTTGATTAAATTTTTCCTTTATTATCAATAATGTCATTTACAAATAGAATTTAACTGTTTATCCAGTTTTTGAAAATGAGACATTTACCGTTTAATTTGATATTTTTATTGCCCCATATAAGCTGCTGTCTAATTTGTTTATATGATAGATGATCTGATTCTTTTTCAGATTTCGAATTTATCCATGATATTATTATTCTTAAGTAAAATTGTGGAATTAGTTCTTTCAGTTTATAGACCAAATTAATATTATTGAAATTTATTTTAAATATAAGGAATTTTTGTCCAAATTTATCAAATTAAAATTTTGGTAAGACTTTCAAATTGTGTGATAGATCTTCGTTATTGTGAGTTTTTTTACCCAACTAATATTTATCGCTTCTAGATAATTATCTTTTTTTTTTTTTATCATTTTAAGCCCGCCAGCATGGTAATTTTTACTTATTATATCACTTTTAACTTTTTCTGATTTATTATTCCATATAAACCATATTTTTTTTTAATTTTGCTACATGTTATGTAGGTACTCGTTATCAATTTCGGTTACAGATGCAACATAAGCAATATTCGGTAAGATTCATGATTTAACAAGAGTTATCTTGCCTAACATAGTTAAATTTCTTTTATTCCGATCTTTAATTATTTTTCAGATTTTTCGTATTGTCGTTGCAAGTTTAATGTTTTACACTCATTTTTATTAATTCCAAAGTATATTCCCAAATTTTTTATAGGTTTTAGTGTAAAATTAATGTTTTCAACCTTATCTTTGCAGGGCTTTAAATTGCCGAGCCATATTCCTTCTGTTTTATTTCGGTTAAGCTTTAAGCCTGAAAGTGATCCAAAAATTTCTATAATATTCAAAGCTAATGACACTTCTTGTTTTGAATTTAAAAATAAAGTGGTGTCGTCTGCAAGCTGGCTTAATTTTAAGGTATGGGTTTTATTATCTAGTTTAATTTGAAAACCTTTAAATTTTTTATTTTGTCTTAATCTACTAACTAAAATGTCAACAGCAATGACGAAAATTATAGAACTCGCGGGACACCCTTGACGGATTACGCGCTCAATGTTGAAGGGTCTTGAAATCCAGCCATTATTTAATATGCAACCCTTTATATCTGTGTATAAAGTATTTATCCACCTCAAAAGAGATTTCTGGAAACCAAATTGCTTTAAAGAACAAATACATAAAGTCCCATTCTAGCGAGCTAAATGTCTTTTGTGAAGTCTAAAAATAGGATTACTCCACCTACATTGAATTTTTCCGAATAATCTATAATATCTTGAATTTGTCTAATATTAAATCAAATATATCTGTCTTTTACATAACCGTTTTGATCACTATGGATGATTTCAGTCTTTGTGCAAGAGAGTATGCTATAATTTTGGTATCTACATTTAGTAAGGTAATTGGTCTATAATTATCTAAATTTAATGGGTCATTTTTCTTGTATACAAGGGTAAATAATCCTAGTTTCTGAGAATTTGTCAATTCTTGTTTTCATATCAATGATTAAAAACATCTACAGCAAAGTTTTGTAAGTTGGAGCAGAAAGCTCTATAAAATTAAATTGGGAGACAATCGATACCTGGTGTTTTATTAAGCTTCATTTTAAAGACAGATTTTGTACATTCCTCTATTGTCAGGTTGCCGTCAATTATATTTCCTTCTTGTGTACTTAGTTTGTAATTAATTTTAGTTTTTTCAATATAATTTTCAATTTCTCTTAATTCAGGGTTAGTTACTTATATAAATTGACATAATAATTTCTCCCCGTTTCTAATATTTTGCCTTGATATTCTGTTATTTCGCCTTTACTGTCCTTAATAGCAGTAATGTTTTTCCTTGTTTGTCTTGATTTTTCTAATCCCAAGAATGTTTTTTTTCTCGCCCACTTCTATCCATTTAACTCGTGATCTTATTTGTGCCCCTTTTATTTTATTCTGTTTTATTTATTGAATCTATTATGTTTGGCAAATTATTATTTTTTCCATCCAGGTCTTTATCATAAATTTCATTCAAAAGTTTAAGTTCTTGTTCTAATTTGTAATTTTATCTCTTTTTATGTTTAGCTTTTAATTTACAATGTTCTATGGTTTTCTCTCTTACTTCTATTTTAAAGAGATCCCACACAATTGCTAGACTTTTTTTATTTCTTAATTTTTCATATTTATCTATTAAAGTATTTATTTTTATTTTGTATGATTCGTCATTAAGAATACTGTTGTTTAATTTGAAGTATCCCTTTCCCTTGTTCCCTTGACAATGATTGATTTTAAGTGAAATCGCTAAGTGATCTGTATATTGAATTGTTGCAGGTCGTATATCAGTGCTGAGTACTCTTGGTCTTACATCTTAACTAACTAGAAAATAATCAATTCTATTAGCTACTTCATTATTTTTTCCAGGTATATTGCGTTTTATTTGGATTTATTGCTCTTCATATATCTATAACTTTTAGTTTTTTATCAGAGTTTTTAGCCCATTTGTCTTATTTTTTATTTTTTGTTGATCTTTTCTATTACTTTTCTATCCTTTATATTAAGCGTTTCATTCATATAATCGCCTATGATAATTATACAAGACTATATTTTTCAATGACACTTAAAGCTTTTTTAAAGAATATATTTCTATCTTTACATGTGTTTGGGCATAAAGGTTTACAAAAGTAAATATATTTTTATCGATTTCTGTGTTGATTAAAACAATTCTTCTGTCTTGATCTACATATTTATCTATGAGTTCATGCTTAATTTTTTGGTTGATATAAATCGAAACAACTCTTGATTGTGTGCTTTCAAAACTATGATATAATTCGCCCATAAATACTTTATTTATTGAATTGTTTGAAAAATGAGTTTCTCGTAAAAATATTATGTTGCTTTTTGTGGTTTTATCCATTCTTTTAGTCTAATTTTTATTCATATTTTCTTAACCCCTGACAATTTAAAGAACATATATATGCAATGGATTAAGTGACATCTTGGTTTTGTTTTAAAAAAGTATTATGTACATATATTACAAATATATACAGAATTTAGAGATAAAAAATACAAGCATATGTGAATCTCTAATGGCAGTTTTTGCTTTGACGGTATGAGTTGTTAGACTAAGTATAATTACATGCACACACATACTTTTAATTTCATATTGACCGACTTTAATAGGTTTCCACCTATTTCTATATTTAGAATCGTTAGCTGGTAAAACATATTGACCTTCACATGTGAAACGAATAATTTGAAAGAGGATTAACTTAAATAGACTGACATACCTTACATGGAAATGTATAAATGTGTTGGATGTAATATATATCTTTCTAAATCAATGAGTATTGAATTTATTTTTCGTTAATTGTATATTTTTAAAACACTTTTCAGAAATGGAGACATTAATTAACAAGTAGCAAAAACAACGGGAGATTATTATCAAATACTTTCGCATGCTTATGATAACAGTACAGACATTATTACTATTTTGTTTTCTAGGCTTGACTTTAATTATACAGATATTTATCAGGACACGGAGATATTGATGCAAATAATTAAGAAATTGAAAAAATAATACATGAATCGAAACTTTTGAGCGGCTATAACTAAAAAAGGATAATTATCTGTATATAAAAACAGGTGTAAATAGATTAAACTGATTTGTTTACATTTTGTTTACAGGTGTGTGGAAAAGGCGATGTAATTAATTTGCATATCTATATAAATATAGTAGAGTGCTATTGCTATTGTGTTTACAGGATTATACAAGATAGCGCACATATTGATATTGTGGTACATTAAAACACAAATGATTACATATGCAAAAATAACTATACTAGTCATTTCATATGGAAAAAAAATGGATTAGTTTCATGACCTATTTATATTATATTGATAACAATCTATATACAATTTATTGTTATATCTGTTTTGTGCAGAGTGTATACAATCTAATGTTATTGTATCATACACTGCCACATATTTTTTTAATTGTTTTTTTTATAAATATATATACAATAGGAGTATATACAGATATTTGTACCAGTACAAATTATTGTGTCCATTAACAGGAATGGTTATATGATTATATGGATAATATATTTTGAAAGGAAATGGTATATGGTAACTGTATTAATTTTGTACCTATGTCTTTGAAGATTTACTGGAATCAGTTTGTTTGTTGTGATATTCATCTGTAGGGGTTGTTGCTGGTCTTTCCCCCTGTTTTTGTACTTGTGTTGTTGATTCAGGGTTCACAATAAATTTGTCAATTGGTCCATTTTGATTCAACTTTTGGCTTGTTTTTTGCTTTGTCTTTGTTTTTTTTTTTCTTGTTTTTTTTTCCTGTCAATCAGGATCAATTTCTGTGATGACTTTACTGATAGCTGTCGTTGTTGCTGTTATTGCTTCTGTAGGTAGCAATATGGACTGTGAAGGTGGGATGTCACTGTGATCAACATGATCACCAATGTCAGTCTCTTCCCCACTTTCACTCTCACTAGAATCAGACTGGTCATCCGTTTTATTTGCTTCATTGTCTGATGCTGCTTGACTAGGAGTTTGGCATTCTTTTGCTTTATGCCCTTCTTTTCCACATTGATTACAAACCCTATCGTTTTGGCATTTGTCTTGTTTGTGTCCCCTTTTCAGGCATTTTTGACAAGCAATATGTGCATTTATGTCGATTTGGCCTTTATAATATATTTTGGCATTGTACTTGCTTATTCTTGTGAATCTGGGTAGTGTGCCCTCCAATGGTTCGACATAAAAGATTCTGTCTCCAGATTGGCAGTCAGTGATAGCGCCATCTATTCTTAAACTCTCTCTGAAATAGCTTGTAACGACTACGCCAATAGATTTTAAGAACGAGAAAATCATACCGTCATCAGCTGATAATGGAATGTTTGACACACGCACTCGGAGGTATTCTGGGTGTTGCTCGGCTACAGGGATTCTTGGGTTTTTATCGTATACTGTTAAAAGTTTATGACGTATAGATACACCAGTTGTAAGGAGGTGATCTCTTGCTAGTGCTTGTGCAAGATAAATACGCCACATTCCCTTGACTCTTTGTAACCCTTTCATTTAGAATCTGGGTACCTCTGTACCGATACTTTTGTAAACTTCTTCATGTTGAAAGAAGTCTTTTTGTTGGAGTTCTGTTTGCCAAAAAATCTGTTTCAAAAATGAATACAGGTTTTACTGACCTCAGTTCCTCAAGTCTTTCATGTATCGGGTAAAAGTTGACATGTTTATTATATGCTGGTTGTGAAACCACGTCGGAATATGAGTTATTGTCAGCCATGTTGTTTGTTTTGGTTTACTTGACTGGTTGGATATATTAAATTTACGATTTTAAGCGTTTGTTAAATTGTTAAATATACTTTTCTAACTTTCCTGATTATTGTTTTTTGTAGCACTTTACAAATTGGTAATCCTAGACAAATATTTTTATGATTATTAATTTTTTTTTAAGAAGCACGAAGAGTTCCGTGGATGTCATTCGATGCCCCTTACGTCCTCCTGATAACTGATATTCTAGAACCGTTTAGTTCCTTCAATTTCGAAAGTTATTATATAAATGTATCATCGCGGTACCTTCTAAAATTAATTATCTAGTAAATTTGAGAGTTTCAGGGGAATAATCAACGATATATGAAAAAAAAAATCATTCTTAAAGATGTAACAAGGGAGATGTACATACTTTTTAACCGACAATATAATTGCAAGTGGTCACTATCTGTTTAAACTTATATTTATGTTTATATCGGATGTTTTGACCGTCGACAGGCGTCGGAGGTCATCTCAACGGTTAGTTAGATGACGTTGATACATGTTTCTTATACTTTGAACAAACATATACAGTACTACCTGTGACATTATCTTATTCATGGTGGCCATAAAAGTTATGTCCACCATGGTGGCCCTATATGTCCATCATTATACCCCCTGCTGCTTAATTAATACACAAGGTATTAATCAAAAACTAGTCCAGGATAAAGGTAAATCTTGACTGCATTGAAGTGTTAAAATTATATAACTTACAGGTCATGTGTCTCAGGTAAAACATACATGTATGTGTTTGTGAAATTTAATTACTGTGATTATGACAAGAAAATTCTTAAATAAAATAAAATAATATAACTAGTTAAATAAATAGCTGATTTTTTTTTTTAATTTGACTCATGAATATTTGTTTTGACATTTTACCTTTTTAATAAATTTAAGTTATTTTTTACATGTACTTTATGGTAAGTGAAGAATAAATGAATATCATCTTCTAATATAATGCAAACTTTCCTAATGCCTGCCTTTTTCTATTGAAAAGTTGTTTCTCAAATTAACTTTCTTAAATCAAAAAGATTTATACTTAAATCATAGTAGATAGACTTATCTGCATTCAATACTGTTTTACAAATGTTAAAGATTGTCTTTAGAACCTATTCTAAATAAATTTTAGGCAATTCCTTATTTCTCTATTGAATAAATATATTCAAAATATTCATTAATTCAACAGAATTTGACAACATTTGTATTGTCATATAACATAAGGTATTTAGTTTGTGACAAAAAAACCAAACAAACAAAAAAACAATTATAATGCAAAGAATTAACAATTCTATAAGAAATTAAAACACATGGATTTTTTTTAGGTTTCTGCCCTCAGTTCTAATAACTATTTATAAGGGAGCCAATATTTTCAACATATTGATGTAATAAAGGTTTAGCATTTCTTTCACTTTTTGTTCTTGGGTAAGAGACAATATTATGAGAAAGTGAACAATTTTCAAATAGATTATCTCAAGTTGTTTTGTTAATTTTACAATTAAGAAAGGAGTGGTCTTCAATGTCCAGCAAGTGGCACAGTTTACATATTCTATCTTTTCTAGGAATGTTATATTGTCCACTATTTTCTATTTCTAAAATTTTATGACCACTAACTCTCTTTGTGACACATTTGAGTATACAGTTTTTACCAAAGTTTTTATTCTTAAATCTATTTTCAAAAATGTTCTTATATTTTTCTTTAAATTGATTTTTTCCCCTGGGTCAATTATTTTTTTCGCCACCTCTTTCGCCAAAACAATATATTTTTCGCCACTTTTTTTTTTTTTCGCCAAGTAACATAAATATATTTTTTGTTTAAAATTTACCTTTTTTTCTACCCCCCTTCCCTTAAATAAGATGATTTTGCCCCATTGTGTCTATAATTATTCTCTCAAACTTATTTTAGAGTCTACATTTTAATGAATAAAAACTAAACATTTACTTTAAAACAACATAATTTTTTTTAACTTAGTAAAAGGGAAAAATATTCATTGTATTTTAAACAACTTTTCTAAATAAGGGGGCCACTATACTTTTAATAATAAAGAAGATATAAGTCCTGGAATATAACACAATTAATGGACATATTTTTATCATATAATACCAGTATAGTTCGTAGTAGGGTTTTTTTAAAAGAAAAATACTGATGTGCCCTTTTGTACTAAGAAGTGGTTTTTACAACAAAACAAAAGCCTGTATCACATGAAATTGATCCCTCATTTCATGTGTAGTCATTACATTGAAGGGTTATTCTCATTCGAGGGGTTGTTCTTAACCTTTCGGATAGATTTCTTCATAACGACAGTTTTCTTTTTCCATCGTTAATGAAAAAGTTGAGACGTAAAACTATGCTTGAAACACGTACGTGTGTCACTAAAACGACTTTTAAAGCAGTCTCCCTAATCAATTACCTATATTAAAGTCAACGGATAATTTAAGTTTTAAATCAGAGATTTTTCTTGCTTTTGAACATTTTTCGTCACAACAGCTTTCTTTTCTAAACTATCTTTAACTGGAGAGGAAACGTCAAAAGTTTGCTTCAAACACGTGCGTCGCTAAGTGGTAAATAAATTATGTATGTGACATTTAGCGGAAGCTATTTAACCATATCATTTTGTCAAACAATTCAATCAACACCTTTATTAATTAGTCCTTTGTTGTCGATAGGTACAAAATGCAATCAGCTGATTATTGATTTTCTGTACAAATCGTAATGAGGTCAAGGTGAATTCCGAGTATTTTCTGATCGGGTTAAGTCCGAGAAACTCGAAAAAAAGTAAATAAACAAGATGGAGGAAAATAAATCGTTATATATATTTCTGTCGCCAAATTCTTTCGCTAATGACGAATTTTAATCGCCACAATTATTATTTTTTCGCAAATTGCGAAACCCTGTGTAACCATCTATATAAGTGTATTTTGTCAAATTTTGGCTTTTAACTGACAGATATTAGCCAAACTGAAGATGTCATATTTAATAAGTTCACATTTGTTTCAAAAAGGCAAAGCAAGACAGTTTTTTTCTTTAAATATTTTATATTTGTAGTTTTCCTGAATAATAATTGATGTTATAATAATTTATTATAAGAGGATTGATATTGTCTGATCATTTTATTTCTTGTTTAGAAACAGGCTTGCTAAACATTACTTCCTTCGTGGTTTCTTTAAAAATATCATTTGCTTGATTATTAGTTATTATTAATGATAATTCATTAAATAATGCAAATAAACAAATAAATACAATGAACATCATGTACATTATTTTAAAAAGAAAAAAGATAATTAAAGTCTGTTGTCTTTCAAATGCTAGTCAATAACTTTATCTTTGACAATTTTGTCTTTTTGCTTCTCAAGATTCTTACTAAGAAGACATTAAAAGAATACGAAACAAAATCATACAAAAATGAATAAAAACAAATTAAATAAAAAAAATAAATTTAAATAAATTCAAAAGATAGAAAAATCAAAAATGATATTTAATTAACAAAGACTAAAACAATGTCTTATTCTATACATTTTCAAAAAAAAGTGAAATGTCAATTTTGAAAGAAACCTAAGTTACCTGTACAGGTAAATTTTAAAGAAACATACAAGTTGAAAACTTCAACCCTGGTTGATTACAGGTAACATTATTAGATAAAACATCAACCTATGTTTTATGACCCCAATAAATGGCCAACATCTCAAGATTGAATACCCCAATAAATGGCCACCATTGGATGTTGACCATGCAAGAGGGTGGACATTATTAAGAGAATGTCACAGGCTGTACTGTGCAAAGAATAAAGTGTATTTTCAGAATTCTATCTGCTATCATTTTCAAGTTTACTATCTACGGCGGTCACGGAGTTTATTAAATAGAGAGCGTCTGTATACCATATCAATGACCACCATGGATCGATTAGTAAACTTAGAATTTACTATCTACGGCGGTCACAGAGTTTATTAAATAGAGAGAGTCTGTATACTCACGTGTGTATACTATACCAATGACCACCATGAATCGATTAGTAAACTTAGAATTGAAAGTAAATACACTATATTTATATAGTTACTGTAATGAATGTTCATAATATACAGATAAGCGCTAAAAATATTCATGTGAACTTTTGATACCTTTTCTAAAATTCTCCAGTCATTAAATCTTTTCATTGAGTACAAAAAAAAAGAAGATGTGGTATGATTGCCATATTGAGACAACTCTCCACAAGAGACCAATATGACACAGAAATTAACAACTATAGGTCACCATACGACCTTCAACAACGAGCAAAACCCATACCCCATACTCAGCTTGAAAAGGCCCCGAACTGACAATGTAAAACAATCAGTCAAACCAGAAAACTAGCGGCCTAATTTATGCACAAAAAATGAACGAAAAACGAATATGTAACACATAAACAAATGACAACCACTGAATTACAGGCTCCTTACTTAAATGTTCATACATACTAAATGTATGTTCATATTGAAATTGATAGAAAACCAAAAATTGGGAATTTTGGAAATAATGACCTATGACTTATGATACTTTTGCTAAAATTCTCCAGTCATTCAATATTTTACAAAATTCTTCCAAAAACACTTTACATACTTTAAACTACGCTCTGAATGACCGCGATTTCGCGGGTGTATTCTAGTCACTTTTAAAGTACAAGGCCTTTCCCTTTGCATCATAGCAAATGCTTACTTTTGGTTTTAGGATTATAATGCTATCATACTATGATCACTTAGATTTTCTTTGTTTGATTATAAATGGTCCAAATATACATCAACATGTAACTGACTGTTATGTGAATAAAGTGTGACAAGCTACTACTGTAAAACTACTTCCTTGATGGTAAAACCAGAAACAAAATCATCAACTTTATAGTAAAAATGAAATATAGATACCTCTTAGATTAAAAACACTATTTTGGTAGAGAAAAACATAACAAAACATAATCATTCCGGGTACCAGGCTTGAACTTAGCACTGTTAATATCACATTAATTTCTTTCGGTACCAACGACTAGACGATCACGGCTATGAACAGCTTACAAGATACGTTGCAAATTTGACATTGTTATACTTTGTACATTTGTAGCAAAAGCAACTCTGCTTGGGTTTCTGAATGCGTACCACACATAATACTAGTTCATTGGCTGATTGACGATGGATGCCAAATGAAATAACGTTACATTAAAGAACCGTACACTTTCTCTACGCGAGGCATTAGCTCTTTTGTCCCCATTCTGATCAGTCTTGTATGCAAATTTATACATTCCGCACAGCTAAAAGCTAAAGGAAGCCCTAATTTGGAAAGTATTTTACCTGAGGTTCGATGAAACCCCAAAATGACCATATTTCTTTTACTTAATCACCCTTATGGTACATTTTCTCTGAACATTTAGTGTTATACTTGTTCAATAGTTCACTAGTTAATTGATTGAAATATTATGCGAATAACCGGTCATGGTAAAAAATGTATAATTTGACAGCACAAGTATATCACCTATAAAATATTTATTAGTAGTTTATTTGTACATTACACACTCTTTTCCTGGTGATGTTTTTCTGTTTGGAGTGTTATTGACCAAAGAACGTAGACTTTTCCAAATGATAAAGAGATTCAATGGAAGGAAACGGCATGCTTTGGAATACGTTAAAAAAAAATTTAAAAACGCTTATCATTAAATGTTCACAGCAAAGTTTCGTATGCGCTCGTCATCTTTTTCTTTCATGAAAAGTAAATATCTTATTCTACTCTTGCACTTTTATTAGTTCATATTTTAGAATTTATTTCAATGCCATTTTAAGCACCGTTCTGATTCCTTAATAAATATGTATTCTAATTTCTTCTTATCTATAATTAATTGTTATTATTTTATGTTATTGCTGTTTGAGGCTGGATGATACAACAGTCCCAAAATATGTATGCTTATCTTTGATATTTAGAATCAGAGTTTGGAAAATTGAACTTATAACTTCTTAGGTATTTGCACTCACTAGTTTCTAATGATGCAATGCTGTCGAAAATGGCTTCTGAAACTACATTTTCAAGACCTTACTATTTCAATTCAAAGAAATAACCGAAGATACCAAACCAGACTTTATGGTGATTCAACACATATAAATTAAAAAAAATCTTTTAAGAACGTTTTGCTGAAGTAAAGATATAGAAAGATGTGGAATGAGTACTAATGAGACAACTCTCCATCCAAGTGACAATTTATAAATTCAAACCATTATAGGTCAAAGTACGGCATTCAACACGGAGCATTGGCTCACAATGAACAGCAAGCTATAGAGGGCCCCAAAAATTACTAGTGTAAAACCATTCAAACGAGAAAACCAACGGTCTAATAGACATTTTAGAAATTTTGCGTTTTAGTAGATGTTTCTTTACAGTTTACCGCACACCTCCTTTTTTATCTGTACTTTATCTAAGTCCTGTTTTCCTTGATATTAAAATACCAAAATTATCATATCAGACTTAAGTGTACCTACTCACAATACAGTTTTTGAGCTTTAATTCAGATAAAACATAAAAATAATAAACGTTTTGGAAACAAAAGACTTTACTGGTTCAGGAGTCTTTTTCGTTATTGAGCATCCTTCTGCATACTCTGTCGAACATGTCGAAAATAAAGAACACAGATTTAGTGAGTGTCATAGCTGCTGGAACAGCAGTTTTCATCACTGGTGCATACTGCTGAACATTCTATGCCTGATCTGGCCTCTAATGTTCTTTTTGAGGCATCACTAGAAACTATTCGTGTATTTTTCGTTTTGATGAATTTTTGAGATATGATCTCAAAGCTGACAACGCAAAGAGACATAAAGTGTCATTAGTATTATTGTTTTGGAATCAGACATTGTCAAGTATATTGTGCAATCAATCTCAGTTGTTATCTTAACAACGATGAGTATACTTATGCCCGATTATCTGACTGAGTTTCAGTTATGTAATGTTTTGTATATGTCTTTTTAACAGTACAGATATTGCTCTTTCTGATTGGATCAACGGTGCTTTAATTGATCTGACATGTTTTGCATTTATTAAATCAAATTAACATTACTGTATAACTAGAGTGATCAATAGTTGTATGTAAACAATTGCCATATACAATTTCTTAGTAGAATAAAAATAAAGTTACGAGATTTTTTATTATTTGATAGCATTACAAGCGATTTTAGTGCAAATCTTGGACAAACGTAATATTCTCAAAGGCAAAAGCAAGTCATTGTGTTCATATGATACCATTTAATTTTTGATAGTCCAATTGATATACATTAGAAACTGTAAATTCATTTTGTTCTTCGTGTTGCTGTCTCGTTACAGATTGCACATAGTCTCCTATATATATACATCATCATTGCAGCAAAATGTATTAGCCTCGAGCTCAAGTTGAAAGAACACAAAGACAACTATTTTTTTTTCTATTTCTGTAATGCTTTATCATTTTAATGGTTATTTCCGTTTGTTAATATATGTTTGCATGCATATATGCATTGTGTAACCTGTTTGTTTAAATTGTTTGTTGATTGTCTTTCATCTTTGATATGTGCTTTGTCTGTATGCCTTGTTATGTTTCTTCGCTACATACATGACGTGGCGCTGTACTTGTACACCCCGTCATTGTTTTATTGTACTATGGTAAATTTTGTATTCTTGTCTTTTATTTTTACTAATATGTTTGGGTTTGTATGCCATTTTGTGCTTCTTGTTACATGT
Source organism: Mytilus edulis (assembly GCA_019925275.1). Lineage (NCBI taxonomy): Eukaryota > Metazoa > Mollusca > Bivalvia > Mytilida > Mytilidae > Mytilus > Mytilus edulis. The sequence goes on from CM034352.1 coordinate 29,479,772, forward strand.
TTGTATGTTTATTTGTAGTGATTATGATTATGGCACGATGTTGACTGCTGTATTATTGACATTATTACCTATTATGTCTGTTTGATTTTTTCCCGCATCGTTGTGAATGTAATGTAATTTGATGCGACTGAGTGAGAAATTTAGCTATCTATAAAGCCCCGATCATATCCAGAAATCAACGCCAATTTTCTTATTGAATATTATACAGAAAATCGGATACGGGCCACGAAATCAAATTAAAATGATTGGGAATTTGAAAAAAAATGTCTGTTTTAACTTTAATTTAAGTGATAGACAGGTGGCTGACACAGAAAATAAATATACACAACAATATACACCTTTTAAACGAAACATAATGACTGTCGTTACAAAAATCAAGGTTTCGATCAACTGCTTTCTTATTGAGCACGATTATGGTTTTGTGGATTTCTTATTATTAAGAATACTAAAGTTTACGGTGTCCTTCAGTTTATTTCTGTGTCATTTCGGTCTCTTGTTGGGGAGTTGTCTCATTGGCAATCATACCATTTCTTTTTTTTTAATATTATATGATTGGCTAAGTCTCTTATTGATTAGACAAAAAATAAGACATGATATTTATAAAGATCCTCATTCAACCGAAGCGTTTTTAATAATATGATTGTTACTACAATTTCAAATTTTTAAAGATGGATTTTGATGTAACTAACCTTAATTGTTTGTCCTAAGTTTATTATTATGAAACTTCGCGAACTCTAGATCTGTGTTGACAAGAATTCTTGACCAAGGTTATTTATTTTCATTTCAGGTTTAATTGTGAAAATTCATTACCACATGTTAAATACTATATGTTTTCATCCTTATTAATATAAAAAAGAAGATGTGGTATGATTGCCAATGAGACAACTATCCACAAAAGATCAAAATGACACAGACATTAACAACTATAGGTCACCGTACGGCCTTTTACAATGAGCAAAGCCCATACCGCATAGTCAGCTATAATAGGCCCCGATAAGACAATGTAAAACAATTCAAACGAGAAAACTAACGGCCTTATTTATGTAAAAAAATGAACCGAAAAACAAATATGTAACATATAAACAAACTTAAAAGTTTACTTTTATTGTGTATACGCATCATGCCTAGCTGAGAATTGATATACAAGGCTGCAATTTTAAGTGTAAAGTATGTGATGTACGTTACTCTTTTAAAATATGTTAAATGTTTAAATGTTAAACTACTTAGCTGAGGTGAAATTTCATTAGGGGAAATAACATATACAGTTAGAAATGCGTTTGAATTCTGACACTTTCATGAATTATTTGTAATCCTTAAGTTACATGTATGTGGTTTGAAATCAGATGTCACCTCAAAACGAAATTTGCAGATGCATTTCTGTGAATCGATATTCGAAACATACAAACCTTTATTCTCAAAGTCATTTCAATAAATTAATGTTATTTACATTGAGTCATGTCGATTGTTAGACAGATGTCACACGAGATCCCCCGGTTTTTTTTTTTTTTTGTTTTTTTTTTTAGAATTCGTGTGACTCAGTCTCTATCTTTGGTGTTAAGAGTTTTGTAGACTTCTATTCTCACTTTGGCAACGATCAATTGAATAACCCGTAGTCCTCAATTTTATGGAACGACCAATAACCATATCATTTGTATTATGATTTATAAATTGAAATAAAAAATGTCGATAACGAAAAGGCGTTTAAAACCTACAATTACATTGACTTGACTACTGTTTATCTAACATGTTTAATTACTGGGAATGTTTACGGGTATATAATTTATACAGGTCCTTTACAATGGAACTTTTAAGCCCTAATTTCAGAATTAAGACCTCATACATTAAATATTTTTAAATAATATCTTATGGACTTTTCTCAAATAAATAGTTCTTCTTTGATGACGATTTTTTGTTTGTTTTTGAATGATCTTTTTTTTCTTTTGTTAAATCGATTTAGTAGTTGTCGTAGATTGATCGTGTTTAGATAATAGCCAATAATTATGCTGTGTTTTTCTATACAGGACCAAAAATTTCAAACTTATACAATTTATCTTAACAAAATTTAGAATTTTCAAACAAATCACAAAGAACAATTGTATCAATTTGTAAGATAAATTGGGATTAGATGTTCCTATATTTCTGAATCACAAAAATCCATAAACGCATTGTTTTTAAAGCTATTCCTTCATTTTAGCATTTTGATGAATCCTTTGTCCATTTTTGTAGGGAATGAGTATATGTCGATTCAAGACAGTCACTATACAAAATGAAATGACATAAAATATGGTGTCGATATCCCTCCTTTTGTATTTGTAAATTACTCAACTGATGATAACTCAATTTTATTAGAGATAATCCTCAACATGAATGAAATATTGCGAAACAACAAGCATTGAGGATGTCATAAACCAATGTAAATGAGATTCGGACTATAAAACAACGTCCGAAACATGGCAAAATTAACTTATTTTTTTATGATCTTCAAAATAATTTCTATTGCTGAGTCCACTGCTTAACGTGTCTATCATCTATCATATTCAAAACTGTAAGTACTCTATGCATCTTTTCCTTTAAAGTTGTTATTTGAATTAACAGCTTTGGTCCTTTGTGTGAGGTTTAGTTTTCATCTGTCTAAACCATATTGTTACAAATATCTTTAACCTGTCACCAAGCAGATACATTCTTTTTAATAAAAAAAAGGACCGATGTTCACCTTATAAAATCAAGCGGGAGTCACGGCGGCAGTATTTTATCAAATAATAGGTCTCCGTACGTCCTTCAACAATGCGCAACATCATTACAACATGGTAAGGTACAATGTATGAAGGGCCCCGAATTGATAGATCTTAAACAATATGAACGAGCAAACCAATGATCGAAAAACAAATATAAAATACAGTAACAAATGACAATGAATTATAGATTTCTGATCTGGGACAGGCACATACAGAATTAGGAAGGCTACACATGTTTACTGGCGACCAACTCCCTAAACCTATGAAAGCGGTGTAACCGTACACCATGGGAACAAATTAAAATCATTAACAAAATTGGTCTGGTTCTAAAAATATGTAACATTATCAGGTATGACAATTTTCTAAAAACAGTTTCTGTCTTTACTGGCTGACTCCAAACTCAGGAAGTATCAAAATGATATATGTAAGAGGGTCTGGACGGGTTTACAGAATAGATAATAATGGACAAGGAAATTATTATTATTCTATATGGTGTATAGTATTTTGTAGACTGCTATTTTGTTTAGTCTTTTCGACGTTTTTGTTGTTTTGTCAAGATTTTGTCGATATCTTTTCGACATAAGATGTTTTATTCCCACTTTTTTTCATCTTCCGCTTCTTTTTTAAATGCTGTACGCCAATGACAACTAATAATTATATGATATATACTATAATGCATCTATTGAAATTAATAATGTCGAAAGCGAAAAGATAGTTATTACCTGTAACTACTATGATGCGTCATACACCTTTAATATTATTATTTGCAACAATTATTGAAATTTGTTTAAAGAACACTGTTTAAATGAAAATGTAAAAAGTAAAATCACAAAAATACTGAACTCCAAGAAAAATTAAAACGGAAAGTCACTAATCAAATGGCAAAATCAAATAATAAAGCACATCAAAAAAACATACAACAACTTTCATATTCCTGACTTTGTACAGTCATTTTTAAATGAAGAAAATAGTGGATTGAACCTCGTTTTATAGCGCTTAACCTCTCACTTGTATGACAGTCGCATTTACTGAGTACATTCCATAATTGCTATTCAATTGCAAAATGTGAAATTTTATTACGGTTTTATATTGTATTTAGGTCATATAAAATCGAAGAAATCTGTACAATAAAGTAAAATAAAATATTGTATCGCAAAAAAATAGTACGTTACTGCGAGCATCTAATCCTATTTGTGTGTTTGTCTTTGAATATAAATTCAGACGAGTAATGCGTGGGAGAATTTAAACGTTTTTCTCTTATTGATCATGTCCGAATGATAATCATGTGGGTTTATGAAATAAATGATAATTATTAGTTGTAAATTTGAAGATCATGAAAAATAAGTTAATTTTGCCATGTTTCAGACGCTGTTTTATAATCTGAATCCCATATCTCATTCGCATTGTTTTATGACATCATCATAGCTTGTTGTTACGCAATGTTAAACGCTGTTGCGTAAACTGATACATGCTGTAGTAAATAAAAACTGTTGAAGTTTTTGTTATTGATGATTTTATCCAATTGTCTGTCTTGAATCTACAGAATATTTTTTGTTGCACATTTGAACTATTACAGCAGCACTAACATAAGGAAGATGAGTAATATGGCGCTTTTTCTTTCTCCGTAGTCTATTACCTGAATGAAGTTGCAACGCTAAAAAGACTGACTTATTATTATATTATTACGTTTTCTATCTTCTGATTGGAAAAGGAACTTAAAAGAGGGACAAAAGATACCAAAGGGACAGTCAAACTCATAAATCTAAAACAAACTGACAACGCCATGGCTAAAAATGAAAAAACAAACAGAAAAACAATAGTACACATGACACAACATAGAAAACTAAAGAATAAACAACACGAACCCCACCAAAAACTAGGGGTGATCTCAGGTGCTCCGGAAGGGTAAGCAGATCCTGCTCCACATGTGGCACCCACCGTTAACTTAAGATAATATGATAATTACTTATTATATATACATAATCGATTCTATTGATACAAAGTTTAAATTACTTATAACATTTGTATTTTGTATGAATTAGATGCTGATACCAAAAGTATTAAAAGAACTTTAAGAGAACTTTTTAATTGTTGTCTTTTTGATGCAGCCGCCGTTTGCATTCAGCTCTGTTCTACTATCAGTGTTTTTCCTTTTTTCCTAGTTTACGAGTATTCTACTTTTCTACTCTTTACACACTTTTTTCCTCATTCCAAATGTAAAATCAAGCAACGGTGGTTTACCTACGTTTAAATCTTATAACAAGATTACAACAACAAATCAATGTGACAAACTTAATGTTATAGATTGCATGAACTTTTAAAATGAGCGAAACTGGATGCGGGACAGCATCCCGTCTCATGTTTTGCATGTAACGACCTTTTTGGTATTTACAGATCTAAGACATCATGATATAGTGTGTCTTTCAAATAAATCGTCAGATTGACAGAAAAACTTAAGAAGTATTGATTCAAATTCTTTTTTTCTGTTGAGGCAATTTTTGTGTAAGGAGCTAATTAATTCCATATAGCATGAATAGTCACAAGCGTAGGGTATCAATTGAGATATGTGGACAATATTCGTTAGGGCAGAGGGTTTATGGTGAGAAAATGGAAGTTGTAAAGACATGCGCTCGGCTGATTGGCATCACATTGAATACATGATCTTAGACCCTCCAATTTCAGAACTTGGTAACACCAACAAAAAGCACACATTAAGAACCTGTTCTCATATAGCAAAAGCATGCAAAATGATAATTCTGGTGTAGAAATAAAGCAGTTTAACATTCCAAGATATATCAAAGATTCTTCTATTTTTATATTAGAACATTTTATTCCTTTTGATGCATTTTCTAAAAAAATAATGGAAAAGTTGAAATTTTTTACAAAGATTTTGTAGATACAATATGCGTACTTCCAAATAAAAAAAAATGAAACGAGAGGAGGTAACAAATTTTGAAATCTTTGAATGGTCGAAGTACTTTCTTATTCTGTAACGTCGTAGTAAAGATAGATATTTATGATTATTTCAGTAAAAGTACTACACAAAGTTAAACCTATAGATATGTTTTATATAAAATTAAGCATAATAAAAAGGCAATATTATAGATAACCTACATTATAGTGCCTACCAAGATTGTCTGAAGTAGATCAAAATGTAAAAAGAATATTTGAATTTTGAAGTCTAAAATTATTGAGATCGGACATATTTTGAGTTCATTTACTAACTTCCCTTTTTTAGGGATTATTTGTAATGATAACATTATATTTTTTTGTAAAGATAAACAATAACTTTACGTACAACTGTTTGGAACTTTTGATCCTAAATGCTCTTCTTTATACTTGTTTTGGCTTTTAATTTTTTTTATCTGAGCGTCACTGGTAAGTCCTGTGTGGACGAAACGCACTCTGGCGTATTAAATTATAAACCTGGTACCTTTTGATAGCTATTGTTCGTCTGTTTCTGTGTCCTATATGTTCTCCCAATTATTTATATTGTAGTCCTTTCATGTAATGTTGTCATTTGAGGTTTGGCATGCCACAAAACCAGGTTCAACCCACCATTTTTTTCTTAAAAGGTGCTGTATCAAGTCAGGAAACTGGCCATTGTTAAATTATAGTTCGTTTCTGTGTGTGTTACATTTTAGTGTTGTGTTTCTGTTGTGTCGTAGTTCTCTTATATTTGATGTGCTTCCCTCAGTTTTAGTTTGTAACATGGATTTGTTATTTTTCTCAATCGTTTTATGAATTTCGAACAGTGGTATACTACTGTTGCCTTATTTTTTGGACCTTTCATTTGCTAATAAAGGCAATCGAAAGTTAGGGCTTCAAAAGTCGACATAGTTATTTACTCTAAACAGAAAATTCTCTCTTTTAAAACTTAATATTTCATAATTAATACATGGATACAAAATAAAATCATTTTAAAAACACTACAAAAAAATTTATTCTGATTCGTATAGTGGTATTGCCATAAATGTCGTTCAAACGACCGTGGAATAGCAAACATCGTATTCCCTCATAAAATGTTATCACACTATAGCACAGAGATAGCACTTAGATAGTGACTTACTGTTTATCATGGGATACATTTAATTTAGAATCTTTGGAAACAAAATCGACGTTTGTATCATCATTTTGATATGTGTTCCTCCAAAGTCAATTGCCCCATACTGAATATTGCAGTATTTATAAACATGGCTACGTTTATTATTAGACATGTTCACCATAAGCCGATTCCGAAACCGAAACCAATGCTGATACCGAAACCAAAATTAGTAGTGAGGAAAATGGTAAATGGTTAATGTTTTTAATGTTATTATCCGATTATATTGTTTGAAATTTGAATACACTAGATAGAATATTACTTCAATTCAACAATTTGCATAAATCAATCACATATAGACAAAGGTAATCTTTAGAAGCTAATGCTACACCCTTCAAATTATTTTGAACGCTTTTCTCTACATATCAAAGTCGTGTAGAAATATAAATTCAACCTTGTGCACTCGATATGTAACTTTGTTGAAAGATCTGTTTGACTCTTCGCATCCAAACAAGGGCGGTTTGATTCCATACAAGTGTGGGATATATTCCGTAATATGTTATCAAAGCTTTAAGAAAATATCCAAACTGTGATGTGGAGTAATGCTTATATTTTTTTTTATATAATATATTAGATTTTCAAAATAATATTGAGACAAAGAAAATAATATATATTAGTTTTATTTGGGTTTTAGAGAAAACAAATGTTTAATTTGATGGTGTTAGCCCTACAAACAAGAATAACAACAACATATATAGTTGTTGTTATTTTCAATAGTTTCACAATTATTTTTGTGTAGAAGAAACTTTCGATCCCGATTACTACCTGGTGAAAGTTTATACTTTTGTACCTTATCAAGGAAATGGTATTTACCCGGAATATATAAGACATGAGTTCAACTTCTCTAGAATCACAGGTCAAACAGTAGCTGGTTTTAATGAAGTATATTAATTTTAACTCATGAGAGCGCTAAACAGAATAAGACTCAGGAATAAAGAAGCGGTACATATAAGCTTGCAAATAAACGTTTGATGCTTTTGATTTTGTTAAGATATACCATACATTTGAACAAATAGCGTTGATGTTTGATGTTAGCAGCATTAGTTCATAAAGCTATCAATGAAATTTGGCCATTTCTTCATCCTGTTCTATATCAATGATAACATATGGCCTTTAGCTGAAAAATGGGAATCTATGAAGGTTGATTGGCTAGAATTGGAAGAATCATTTTGATCTATTTATCGCACCTCCATAAGAATAAATCGCTCTACCGAAAACTATTCGTTGTTTTATACTGGACATCGTCATTTACACTTTTTAATTTGCAAGTCATAATTGACACATGACTTATCGATTGGTGATTGCTATCGGTCTACATGAGATATAACCGCTACCAAGTGATTGTTACTTACTTGGCGGTACCATATATCGACATGAACATCATATCGCAAAACCATATACTGTAAGGCAGCTAGACAATCAAAATGTAATAACTCGTGATCAACGCAAATTTGTCAATGAAAAATTCGTGCAAGAATAGTTTATGTAGAATATTCATAAGACGAATGAAAAAATAAAAAAAAATAGGTTCATTGTACAACTATGTGCAGTTCTTTCCCTCCGACGAAACCTTCTTCGTGATTAATGTACAAGTACATCATAATAAATTGTATAAACATGTTTAATGTTATATCACTTGCATCAGTGTGTTTGATATAGCTTGAATTTTACTTTGCTTTTTGATAGATTCGTGTTTATTGATGAATTGAAGTAATACTCAATCTAGTATATTCAACTTTCAAACAATATATTGGAGTAAAGGGTTGAGTCAATAAACATAATAATCATTTATCATTTACCTCACTGCTATTTTTGGTTTCGGTATCGGTTTCTGTATCGGCTTATGTGAACATGTCTAAAGGACCATACCATTGTTACTTAAGAACACAGAAATAATGTGGTAAATTGAGTACTGTTTAGACGATCCACAAGCAGTCAAAGTGTACTGTTCATGAATTTCTGATGATTCAGTATGATGATGTGGTGTACAAGTAAATAACAACTACTGAACAATCTGAACAAAGACAGAAACAAGTAAAATCACAAAAATACTGAACTCAGAGGAAAATCAAATCGGAAAGTCCATATTCACATGGCAAAATCAAATGACAAAACACATAAAAACGAGTGGACAAGAACGGATCCGGATCCGTTTTGAAGAAAAGATGACAAAAACTTACAAGCTAATTTTAAGTAAATAGCATGCATGATAATAGCACAAGGTGGAGAAATCTGAACCTATCTTTAACTAATTTTATCAGCATCAGTGAAATTCCTTCTAGATTATAGTAAAAACACAACTTTATTTCTGTAGATGTTAGAATAAAGGAATAATATAACGAGCACAGCAATTGTTCGTTGTTGTTATTTTTCTTGTTTGTATTTCATTTTTAGAAGTGGCATGTGACCTTTAGCAAGCAATAAAACTAGGTTTCATCCACCATTTTCTGCATGAGGAAATGCCTGTACCAACTAAAGAATATGACAGTTGACAAAACGTTACGACAAAACAGATGATTTCAGCTTCTTAATTTTCAAAATTCCATTTCTATGTAGCAAAATTCCTGCAGCGCCTGTATACTGAGTATATATATTTTCCCAGTTGATATGATATTCCATGACGTGTATTTTCTATCATGATTTCCTTGATAGAGAATTGTTGCTCACAAGGAACCAAGAGGCCCAAGTGGGGAAAATGAAGCCATCCCTTCGTAAGTTTTATGGCCGCCATCACGAGTTGGTTGACCGTTATGGAATATCCCTTTCACAGTGATAACTGAAATGTTCCTAATATCGTAACTACAATCCCGTACCCTTTTCCCGAATGTGACCTATCTAATGAGATTTATTACCGGGTTTGTGATAACATGAGCTACACGAAGGGTGCCATATGTGGAACAGATCTGTTTACCCTACCGAAGCACCTGATATCACCCAAAGTTTTGATGGGGTTCTTGTTGCTTTGTCTCTAATTTTCTATGTTATGTGTTGTGTACATTGTTTGTGTACATTGGTCTTCGTCTTTTTTAGCCATGGCGTGTTCTGTTTATTTTCGACTTATGAGTTTTAATGTCTCTCAGATATCTGACGCTTTCCATTCGTTTGATGTTTTTGAACTTTGAATTCTGTCATTTGATAAACAACATTCGTTTGATGTTTTTGAACTTTGAATTCTGTTATTTGATAAACGACTTTTAATCTTTTAATATTTCTTGAAAGCATTTATGTTATTTTACTTCTTACTGTGTGGCATTGTTAAGAATTCGTGTGATATCTAATCATTATTTAGTAAATGCCTTTCAAAACTCGTACTGGATATTAGATAATAACATTAATACCATGTTATGATACAGCTGATGCGAATTTCGACAACAAATGAAGACATAATAAACCAGAAATGGCAAAAAGTATAGCCAAAAAGCTTTGATGAAAGAGTTATAGAATTATTTCCGAAAAAAAACCCACACTATATGCTTTCATCCCTGCACCGAAATATTGACTACACCCAGTGACCAACTGTCCTCATTCAGAGGTATCGACCCATTGATTGTAATGACATTAACAGTAACAGTGTTTACATCAGATAACTTTCATTTTTATTATTTCAGCAAAAAATAAATGATGCATTTATGTTAATCAATTCTTGTTCAGTTATAACCAATAATTATATCGTGTATTTATGATTTGTATATCGAAACCAATGATATCCATTGTAAAGAGGCATTTATAACCGGTAATTACCACGACTCTCCAAACATTGTAACTATCATTATTTTCAACAAATATTGAAATTCGTTGTCCAAAGCCAATACATATCATTGAATTAACATTTAACATTTCATGTTTATCGCTAAGTAAATCCCGTAAGTGCTATTTAACTTATAAATATGGATTCTGTTTACGGATATATATAATATTTAGGTCTATTCAATAAAAATACCAATTTCTTAAAGCATGAACATAAAAGTTTTTAACGACCTTGACTGGCCATACATCCCTTGCACGGTACTAATTATATAGTATGTGCATAATTTCAAATAAATACCTTTGATGTCGATTTAAAAAAAAAAATTATTAACTGGGTGTTGTCGATTGATCGTGTGCGGATAATAGGAATTCTTTGTGCTCTCTGTTATTTTCCACATTCTGGACGGAATAGATGCAATTGGAATATTTATTTTACCAAGTGTTCTGATTTTCATACAAATCATAGATGACCATCATTTTTAAAAGAAAATATCTGTTTTGGATCTCTTCTTTTCCCTATATTCCATAATGTTTTTCCTAATGTTTCCTTATCTTTTCATACTTTTGATTTTTTACAGCTATCTGAATCAGATAGTTTTATCTATTTCCTTCACTTTTCTTCTTTTCTATTGACTTTCTTTATAAAGATAACCAATATTATAAGATGCCTACTACATAAGGTAGAAAGCAATCATTTGCAATACGATTTTACAGAAGAATTCTTGTTTGATTTTGAAATGTTAATGTTTTCTATCTACATTAAATTTCATTGACCATATATAATTAAACGAACAACGCAAAAAAAAAAATATAACCTAAAAATTACCTTTATGTTTAATTTGCTGATACAGAATATTTATCCGATGATCTTTGTTTTATGATATACGAGACGCTCTTTTAAATAACCCTGGTTCATCAGCTTTCGGGTTTAATCAGTCTGAGTAGCAGGTGCAAGCTCTTGAATAACAAATGAAATTAAAATGTATATATAATTGGTAGATAATGGTGCAATATTGATATTAAGGTGGGAAACATTGATTATTTCGAAATTGAAATCGTCTCATTTGTCATATATTCTGATTCTGAGATTACTGCTTGTGCCAAGTACCTTGTAAAAGTCTAAGTCTGAGGCGGAATAAACGTGTCTGCTGGTTCTTTAATTTCTAGTTTTGGAGGCTATATTAATGGGACCCGATCAGCAAAGTTGATTATCAATGGAAAGAATTAATATATCTGAATTTGAAATAAAATTTTCTGACTTATTTGATCTTCTTGTTTATAACCAGAGTCTGAAGGATCTACAACCCATATAAACATAAGAAGAGGTCGGCAAGGAAAACATTTCCCTCCAAATTCAACAAATAAGTCAACAAATAAGTTGTCGATAAGAAACTCCAGCAAAATAATCACTTGGTAGAATACAACACCAGTGCAAATGAAGGAACAATTTTCCGATATAATTTTTCGGTAGGTGTCCGTAGTTAACCAGTTATCAGCAAATTACAATCCCTTGTAAAAAACAACCCAATCATTTTCAGTGCGATTCAAGATGAAGATTTTTAAACAATCAGGGAATAAAATTTCCGAGGAAAGGATACATGTATGCTTAAAATTGACATGGTAAAATGAAAACAAGATTTTTTTATGATGCTTAAAAAAAAGGGAACATGGTTGTCATTGTTGGATGTAGCCGTTTGATTATACTTCACAATATTAAAATAAGGAGATTGCATAATACCGGAAGGAAATATTTGAACTAAACTTATACTTTCTGCCTGATGATGATTTACACGAAGACAATTCAATTCAACGTTTCGTTTACATATCACTGTATGCATACAATTATATATATACAAATCAAGCATGAACAATTCTATGTATGAACCAATAATAATTTTATCAGCTAAAATGGGTTGATTTTGTCAAGTTAAACTAATAAATATTGAACATGAATTATTCACTTGCAAGTGAATATCACGACAACGTTAAATCCGTATTCATGTAAACTCCAATTTCAACCCCGTAGAAAGAAATAGAATAACGTATGCATTGTCCGTGTACGGTTAGTTAAAGGATAAGAATGTCAACATTGAAATTGAAACAAAGGTAAATAATTTGATTAACTGATTCGATCCACACAAAAATGTTCTTATAAAGGTAAACACGACGATAAAGATAAAATTTAAACAGACCTATGAAAACAAAATTGCATGTGTTGCTTAATTTATTTATATCTATATTTATGTTTACATCGCTAATGTGGTCATAGAAGGTCAACTCGATAGTTAATTAGATGACGTCTTGGGTAAAATTAACAGGAAACGAAGCTACATCTTATTGAGACTGTGTCCTGTTAATTGTTTATTTTATACTTTGGTAGTTTGGAAAAATGTTTTACATTGTTATAAATAAAATATGAGAATTGAGGCAAATCGGTGAACATGAATTTAAGGGCCTTCCATTGGTGATTCTCGACATAACATGCTATCTAAAACTAAAGTGAATCGTGAGCTCGCAACAGTTATTGTCATAAATATCAATTAGACATTATAAAGTCATGTGGAAGATACTCAAAAGTTTGTTTTACAGTTCAATGTATTTTTCATAAAGGGATGGAAATTTTATGGAGGTTAAACATAGGATAAGAAGAAATTGATAGTATTTTTTTTTGAATCTGTAAACCTTCCTTGCATCAAATAGAAAAAGTTTTCCTGATGCCGTAAATCGTAAAATCCTCAACAAAATCTCAATAACTTTGTTGGAAGGAAAAAGGTTTATAATCATTTTTTTTGGACTTAGATCCTCTTTTTGGCTCCCACCCTGACGAGCCATGTGAGCTGTCGGTACCCTGGTGTAATACCGCCCGTAAACTTTCACATTTCCATCTTCTTTTTTTAAAATAATTAACCAATTTCACACGTGACAGGATTATAATCCTAGTAACTGGTGTTACAAATCATTTATAGAACACTTTAAGTTAAAAAAAAATCCACAAAGCTATATTCATTGTGTATGTCAAAATGCAAAAACGTTGAAAACTAGAGAGGATTTAAAAAAAAATCATTGTTATCTGTCGATTTCTTGATCTATGCTTAGTATTTATTTCAGATGGCATGGATTCACAGCCTCATGCCATGCTACTCTTTATATATTCATATAAATTTATAGGTTAACAAACTAAAGGCAGCAACTGGTATTTTTGCATTTAAAATGATTCATTGCAACAAGAATATTTGTTTTGAATCAAAACCGGTCAAAATCGTGCATTGCTGATAAATGTTTCGTATCTGATCTGAATTTTTTGAAAAGTGCAAGGTAGATAGATTTTAATTACTGACGCCAAGTGAATAGCTCACACGAGTCCCAGGTACAGGTGAGCTTTGAGCAAAACATATGGAACACCACAGCTGTCTTATGTTGAATACTGAAATAACATATTTAGACTCATATATACCATATTTCAAAGCTAAAAAAAGAGCTTTGGTTTCTCGAAAAAATGTGGACGCATTTAATTTTATTGACAAGACTCCAATAGAAAACTTGCATCTTGGTTATTGCAAGTTTACCCTTGGCACTAACAAGACTGCCTATTGAATATCATATAAAAACCCAAACTATTATGTGTATGTATTAATTAGCAAGGCTTTTCACCTCAATTGATTCCCTTATTACATGAATCTTTTCAATTAACTAATACTTTGGATTCTAGTGGCTCCTTTTCATGGTTCACTTTTGCAAAAGATATTCTTTCTGAATCTAACATTGATATAGATAGACTAAAAAGCTGTGATAATTTAAAACAATTAAAAAATAATAAAAGCTATATCAAACCCCAAAAAAACTCATACTACAACAACCTGTTGATGGATAAGTTGTGATCTATTGATGATAAAAGTAAATTGGTTTTTTTAAAGGACTTGAGCCAAATCTTTTGATCAAACCTTACCTATCAAACTCAAACTTTGAATTTCGAAAATTAATTACAAAAATTAGAATCAGTGACCATTCATTATTGATTGAAAAAGGAAGGCATTTTAAAATTCCTCGCGAAGAGAGACTTGCAAAAAATGCAAAGTACTAGATGATGAGAAATATTTCTTAAAAGAAATGTTCTCACAATTCAAATATTAGATTAACATATTTTAATTGCATTAACAGAGAAAGTAGCTCATTTGCTTATCTCAATGTCAATGACAAAGTCATATATATATAGTTAACCCATCAACACCAACACAAGTGAATAAACTAGGATCCTTTATAAAAAAAGTCAATGGAACTGAGAACAGTGGACCTTTTAATATTAACCAGAATTTTGTATATTTATATTGAGTAACTTAGTTATTGTCTTTATTTTTTGTTGTTGTTGTTATACATTTGTATGTCACAAACTGTAAAGTTTATATGGCAATAAACACTTTGAATTGAAAAATTGAATTGATAATACTTTATATTGTTTCAATATTACTTGATGGTAGTTTGTCTTTACTTAAAATGGTTATGACATTACGTAATGATGTTTTGATATAACTCAATATGGAATAGTCATTACTTAATGATATTCCGATATTACATGATAAAATGTTGTATTAACCTGATATAGTTTTATCATTACATGATATGGTTTTGTCATTACTCGATGTGGTTTCATCATTATTTAATATGGATGTGTATGTGACTTAAATCGGTGTAAAACTAAAACATATTTTTTTCCAAAAGGGTCACGTGGATTTACCTCATCAAGTAATGAGATAACCACATCAAACAATGACAGGACCACATCAT
>CM034352.1:29495237-29583934 GCA_019925275.1 Mytilus edulis
AATAAATGTAATGTTTTATTATATTATACTTCACGATTGACAATGTTTTTTCGGCGTAACATTCTCTAACGCCCTTTCAAGTATGTGGTATCTATATAGGTTCAATGTGGGAGGTATAAAAAAAACTAGAAAATCTCGGTTAAATTTGTTGGTATCAACTAAAAATAAAATACACATTTGGAAGGATAACAAAGTTAGTTCGATTTTTGTTTGTTTTCAATTTATCAATTTGATTAAAATAGTTCAATTCATTTGTCAGTGGTTATTTAAGGTATTTGTGACATTCTTATAAATGCAATAATAGGCGTAGAGCAATATGAGAGACACATAAAAAGAACAGACAAGTTCATTTTAGAAAAAAATTCTGACTGTGGGAGTTGAAATGGGTTCTTGTTTCGTAATTTATCGACGGACTATTTAAGAAAATATGCTATACATCATGTCATTACCGAATTCGATTCAAGAGTAAGTATACAGTTTCGTGACATTCATATAACGGGGGATGTCCAAACCTAACATTTTTCTATCTACTAGAGGTATTCTCGTTACAGTGGAGAACCGCAATACTCTTGTTGGTAATAATGCTAAATCATTTACCTATAACTTGTTTGTCATCGGCTATCGGTAATATTGGTTTTACACTCACTCAGTCTGTCAGTTGCATTCCAGTGGGGATTTATATAAAATAAAAAGAAGTGAAGTTCATGCATGTGCATGAGAAGAAAAAAGAATGTTTAAGTATTCAATATTAAAATAAACACACAAGGTTTAGTCTTCTGTTAGTTATTCGTTTTATTTGATTGATGCGTTTAGAATCTTGAACGACCCCACAGTTTATATGTCTTTAACAAATATGCTGTGATAATTTAGCGTTACAAAGGAACGTTCACCTAATCTGATCCAGTCAATTGATAACCTCAGTGTGTAAAGAAATGGTCTCATCCACACTGTATGAAAAAGATTCTATAAACTAACGATATGTTATGCTAGGATATTATCAAACATACTTGTAAGTCTAACTTTTAATAAGGTCAGTGTATTTCCTCCTCAAACTGTTTAAGTTGTAAATAATGCTAGACATGTAAGTAATTACAAATAAAAGAAAGCCTATGTTGAAAGC
Organism: Mytilus edulis; assembly: GCA_019925275.1. Lineage (NCBI taxonomy): Eukaryota > Metazoa > Mollusca > Bivalvia > Mytilida > Mytilidae > Mytilus > Mytilus edulis. The sequence continues at coordinate 29,496,358 of CM034352.1, forward strand.
CTCATGTATAATTGAAAATGAAGATATAGCAATATATCAATGTGTTTTGTTTAATACGGTTGATACTATGTTGTATAGTAATCAGCCATTATATTTGAGCGGACAACGATTTTCCAAAAGATCGAGACAATGATGATGATTCAAATGGGCTTTGACACAGAAAGAAGGATGGTGAAACAAATGGTCTACTTATGCCAATCCGAATGGACTTTACTTTCTTGGAACATTACCTGATCACTCTGGTAGCTTTTGGCACCAATGGAATTTTTCAATGTCATACTATCGCATTAAATCTGTTACAATGAAGATCGAACGTCTACCTGGAGGAAAAGGTCCTGTTGCAACTCATTTGGCGCCACAAGCACCGTGTTAAATACTGGAATTTATAAAGTGTACCTTGACCTAAACTTATCTATATGAAAAAAATATTTTGTGTAGTCTGGCAATCTGTATTTTTATTTAGGTTTTGTTCTATTGTAAATCCTTTTCTTCTGAGTTCCTACTGGTTTTTTTTATGGTAAAACGAAGATGTGGCTTAATTTTTATTGGCGTATGATCTTAATAATAAAATTTGTATGTTCCTATCACCAACAATTGCAAAAGCTGTTAATTAAAAAAAGGTGAAAGATGCAAAGAGGACTTTAAACACAAATAAAGTCGAAAAGAAACTGACAATGTCATGGCAAAAAAACCCGTACAAAGTCAGAAAGACAAACAAGTCATCAAAAAGCACAAATTTAGTGGCATGTCTCTTTCGGTGAGCTCACAAAGGAGAAAGAGAGCAGGGGATGTGGTTACATGAAACAGATATTCCATAAAGGTAAAAAAAAACTCGTGATAACGTCCGTATAACATTTAAAAATAACTTCAGCTTTAACAATTGGCACCATTGGTTCAATAGCTTTAACATAAGCAGCAATCCTCGACCGAGGAAATGATGATAGAAAATGCAATCGATTAAATATCGTGTCAGCATGGATATATATAGTCAAATAACAGGTGCTGCAACATAGAAATGGAAAGTTCACACTTCAAAAGCTGAAATAGTAATTCTTGTTTCAACCGACCATCATTGTCAATTTGTAGATACACGTAAAGATACTAGAAAAACTATATCCTTTAGTTCTAGCTCATTGGGTAAGATACGTTTATCATGGTCACCAAGCTTGCAATCATGTAGTGAGAGCACATCATCTACATAACGAAACGATAAGTCAAAGTATAATGCTATTTTCTTTCCTGATAAGCTCTACTTTGAAGTATGCCTCATATGAATAAAGCAAAAGGAAATAGAATGAACAAAAGCAAGTTTAACAACGAAAATAGTTCGACCAAGACTTTTACGAAGATAATTAATAAATGAATGGTTTTTCATTTGTAATTTTACAGCCTCTTATAGCTTGCTATGCGGTATAGATTTGCTAATATTGTTCGTACGATGACCTGTAGTTGCCTACGTTTACGTCATTTGGTATCAGCTGGCGAAGAGCTGTCTCATTGGCGATCATACGTTTTTATACTCATCTTATCAATCCATTAATATATGTTTATCCTTTCCGAAAATCAGAGTATAACATGATTTTTGAAAAAAACATTTTAATGTTTGAGGTATCTTCTCAAATAATCACATTAACAGAACAATTATACAACCTCTCAATGTCTTTGTTAACCGTTTTACACTTAGGTAAAATGAACAAATTCTGAATCGAGACCCACTGATGCAAACTTATCCAGACTTAAAACTTCAATCCGTTCACATGACACAGTCCTTGGATGGTGTAAACTTCCCACAAAACGTGTATGGTGTAATGATGTATGGCATATGGTGCAATGGTGTAAGATGTATGGTGCTATGGTGTATGGTGTAAGAGGAACGGTGTAATGGTGTTTGAGGAATTTTGTGATTGTGTAACGTGCGATCGGGAATGGTTTGAATGATGGTGTACGACATTTCATTGGTTGAAAACGAAGTTCTTTTTATTTAATTTTTTCGTATTGTAAATATAAACAATAATAATAATCTTAATATTTGAAATTTAATTGCATTATGGGTAATTTCGGATTGTGTAGATAGAATTGGGAATGGTGTATGGTGTAATGTGTAAGGTGTATGGTGCAAAGGTGTAACGTGTATGGTGTAATGGTACAAGGTGTATGGTGTAATGGTGTATGATGTTTGGTGTTATGATGTATGGTGTTAGTGGGAAGTTTACACCATCCAAGGACTGACACCAGCCCATTCCGGTATTGATTATCAGCAAGAGAAATTGCAAAACAATTTAAAACTTCTTTTTCAGCGTCGTTTTGATAAACACATACTGTATACTACATGCGCCCAAAGAGCTCTCCTGGATTTACCTTCAAGAACGCCCAAACACAGACATTTGCAATCTAAGGAGGTATTGATATCTCGAACGTGAGATGCTATATGATCATGAATAAATGGGACATAAAATAAATGTCGTAGGTTAACTAACGTCAACTTTGCTAGAGGAAATTTGAACCTTAGGTTTTAAAAAAATCATTTATCAATGAAGAATGTAAGGATTTTTTATTAATCATTTTAGTACCTAAGCACTAAATAATGAGATGATGATACCTCCCGGTACTAACAGTTCACCACGACCTTGTGCTATATAAATGCGATTAGTCTACAGTCAAATTACATATGCATAACTGGACATATCTTTTCTCAGTGTATTATTTAGAGGCAACAGTAGCTTAACATGTTCAAATTTCGTAAATTCATTAAAATATATACGTACAGATCTGTATCAAGATAAAAATAAAACCTGGGGAAATCCGTCATGTAAATCCAAACTCGGTCAAATGTAAAATATGTTATATCATGGAACCATCTGGAAATATACAATTCTGGTATTTTAGATTTTAGACTACCAACACTTTTTTAGTTCAGACAGAGATACATAATATCGGTCATGCGCGTTGGGGACCTTTAATATGCAAATTCCAGTCTTTCTTATTCATTTCTGCTGAATCAGTATTTGCGAAATGTGAATTACCCTGTTAATAGGCCGCCTTCTGTAAACATACATGCGGGTTGAAATAGATTTAACTGAATCAAAACTAAAACTCAGGGAAACACATCAACTTTAGAGGAAACAAACAGAGCAACAGAAACACTGAAAAGCTATATAAGCGATACAAGCATTCACTGAGTGACAAGACATTCTCAATATATATCTTCAAATTTTTCAAATTGTTTTGTGTTTTTGTCTTTAGAAGGTTTTGGATAAGCTCTGTTCAATATGTATACACACATTGTTACGACAAGTAGATTCCCTAGGCACCCAACAAACATATTGTCGGTCAAAACGTCGATCATTCTGATGATGTTGGCTTCGGTGTATTTGTTAACGGAATCGTTATGGGTCTCCACAAGGATTTAAGAACTTATGGTTAGAAACTTGAATCTCCTTTTTTCCATTTGTTTGATGAGAAATTCTAGATCTTTAAAATTGAGCATGATAAATATTAGTATGACGTGTAAAAAAAATCATACGTTTTGATGTTACTTTAGTATTGAAATGATTGCAATTGAACAATTAAGTAGTTCCTTATATAATTTTATTAATAAGAAACCTCAGTGAAAATGGAGTTCACCATAAGCTCTGAAACATATAAAGGAACCAAAATTTTTAAAATAAACCAAACATACAAGACTTACATAAATCTAAGACTCAACATTAAAAATACAATGTATCTCCAAAAGAAGCGGAACAGTAAATTGTATCAAGTATTTCAAGAACAACTTTTACAATAGTTCCTTCCAATACTAATTCTTTTCTACCTCAGGAATAGATTACCTTAGCTGTATTTGGCAAAACTTTTAGGAATTTTGGTCCTCAATGCTCTTCAACTTTGTACTTTATTTGGCCTTTTAAATTTTTTTGGATTCACGCGTCACTGAAGAGTCTTTTGTACACGAAACGCGCGTCTAGCATAAACACAAATTGTAATCCTGGTATTTATGATGAGTTTATCTACAACATATGTAGGTTTCTATTTTAACCATTGAAAACGTGTTTATTATCCGTCTATGTATCAAAACATGTCAAAGATGCAATTTTTACGTGTTATTTTGCTCTATTTGAAGCAAACTGACATTATGGTTTTCTGCAGGAATGCAATTACCATACTTTTAGTAAATAATAGTAAATGCAACGTGTATTAGTGAATACCAACTAAATACACCTTTCTTGCATCATTTGTGGATTCTCTTTTTAATTTAAAAACATTAGACCTTAAAATGTATTACTTCTTCGTTTGATGTGTTTGAGCTTTTGATTTTGACATTCGTTACGGACTATCTGTTTTGGATTTCGGTATTTTTGTTATTTAACTTTTTTCAGAAAACAATAAAATCCAATTTTTCATCAAAAACATCCAACCTTAAATAAATCAAATAAAAACATAGTAAAGAAAGATGATATTTAGATCCTATTCCGTCGCATACTCGATTAGCGTATTCTATTTGGATTTACATAACGTGATAACAAAAAAAGAAATAGATACCAATGAAACTATCGGATGTAAACTTATGTGCTATGGTAGGGTAAGCGGATTCTGATCCACTAGTGTCAACCGTCATGTTGATCATGGTAGGCGAAAATCGATGATGAGTCGAACTCGCTAATTTCACAATCACAAAAGGTAAGGACGGCACAATTAACACCTACTCGTGTCCAACAACATCTGCTGATAAAAGGGTTAAGAATGTACTAGGGTTAGATATCTTCAAACAGCGATGTACGCTGCGGTGTTGGGGCGATTTCATAAGATTTTGTCAGGGGCAGATAACCCCGTACGGACCTCATTATGTATTCATATATTCATTAATGGCAGAGGCTGCGTCTATCGATGAAAATGTATGAAATCAGAATACATACATGCCTGTTAACTTAAAACGGATATTAATATGATGTAATGTATTTATCGAAACGAATATTTTATGTTTGTGCTTTAATTATTATGGCTAACAGTTGCAATAGCTGTTTTTCTTGGCGAGATTTTCGGCTTGTGGACCCCGCCTTCTTTTGCGGATTAACCAATAAGAAGACGATCAACGTCTAATAGATGTTTGCAGTTTGCAGAATGGAAAGAAACCTGCAGCGAAAATTATTTTCACTTCTACGTGAAAATCTAACCAGAAAAGTAAGTGTGAGCCACAAAACATGTATTAATTATGAAACATACGTTGCTTGTTTTGTTTCTCATTCAATCCAGAGAGAAAAAACTGTATAATATTAGATAAAATTAAAGTTCAATGATGGCAAGAATGATATGCACGTGGTCAAAACAAAACAAAACTGCAACAAATATCTGAAATTCAAGTAATTTATCGAGTCTCGTCTATAAATGAACAATATATCAAATGAAACAAGTTCCCTGCATTATATCAAGAGCCCATTCTCATCTTTTACCCTTACATTTGTTTAAAATTTTCGTTTCGCAGGTGTCCTCAGGGGGAAGGGGGTTCCGGGAGTTGGAACCCCCCTGTTTTTGGACGATCAATGCATTTGAATGGGGACATAAAGTTGGAACCCCCCCTTTTACCCTGGGTTGGGATCCCCCTTTTAAAATGGCTTGGTCCGCCCCTGGTCCTGCCATTCCTGGTTGGTTACATTTGCTCCATCCTCTCTGGAACCCACATAGTCCAAATAAGGATGAACTTGCCAGACGTCATAATTATTTGGACAATCTAGAACCCACGTTGCTTAGGTCATGATCCCTACTAGTCCAAATAATTATGACATCTTGAAAGGCTATTATATTTTTTTCTTTGACGCCTTACATCAACGCAGGAAGGCGTCAAAGCAAAAATTTAAAATAGCCTTCCAAGACGTCATAATTATTTGGACTAGATCCCTACATTCAAAGCATGGTGCTATTAATTGGGAGCACAGGGCGCAGACACTTAATCAGTGTATCCCAAACTCTGTCTGACCGACATAATGTCAGACAAAAATTCATTCCGTCAGACAGAATTTTTAGGATTTTTTGGTTGAATATATACATCTGTACATGTAGTAGAAAAATTTAAATTTCTTTAGCGGTCAGACAAACCCTTATAAAACAGTTTGGCACAGACTGCTCAATGCTAATAAAAGAAACCCTAAACACGTAATCTGGAGCTCAACCACATATGATGTACTCTCGATCTCCCATCCCCAAAAACGCACCCAGGGCAAACATGTTATTAGGGCGAACAATTTGATACAAAAATAAGATGATGTGGTATAATTGCCAATGATATTTTAATTAACAATTAAGTTGTGTTACTTTTTGTGAATGGGTCAGATAAAGATTTACCCATGATTTTTGGTTGGCAGTAGCTACTGTTTTATAAGCCTTTACTTGTACATATTGTATCATTCTTACTTTCCTACTGACTATTTTGTCCTGTCCCCTATATCATGATTCATTCATCTGAAATTTTTGGATTGTGTTTATGTAAAAAATGTTATTAAATGAGTTATTTCTGTATTTTTATATATACTGGTAAATGGAATTTCTTTTATTCGGACCATTATTATTAGAAATACAATTTCAGTTGGCTCCAATCTCAGCAGGTGATAGGAAATACGTTTTCTAATTTTAACATCTTTAAGATGAACCTTAATTAAAATATTATGGCACTTAATAATGAAAACACAATTGATTGATTGTGCTGAATGTCACGTAAGCACATACGACTATTTCTTTGCTGTCCATTTGTATTGGTGGACACTTTGTACAGTAGGCAGGAATTTAATATGAAATGAACGGCAGAAAAAAAATAGGTCACTATTTCCAACTTCATGATAGCATTGTATTCTTTTGAGGTTGAGAAATTAAGATGATATATATGACAAGGCTGCAGATTGAATCAATATTGTACATGTAGATGTACCTAAATCTGAAACAATTGACAGATAAGATTAAAATATGTCATATATGCATCTGATATAATTTTCAAACTGGTTATCGCTTTATATTATACATGTTGCATGATGTAGTGTAAGCATACATTATAGAGCACAAAGTTTGGGGTACTCAATGTCTTATCTTCTAATCCTTACTCCAAAAGGTAGTTTGTGCAAATATTAAAAATAACTCGTTCTATGAAAAAGGAATTATATCCCCATGTTAATGCTGGTGTATGCCTTTGAATCACAAACAAAATAAAATAAGTAAAAAGAGGGCAGAATAATTTTACCAAGTAACTGTAAGGATGTTAGAATAAGTCAAATATTGCTCCAGATTGGTTGAAAATTCTGTGCAATAAGATGCAGGAAATAAAGCAAGTCATACAAAAAAATGGCATAGCAGCTGGTGAAAATAGATGCAAAACAATCACCCTGCCCCCACCAGAATGAATTCAAAAAGACTTCCCAAATAATGATTTACAAATTGATACCAGTCGCACTTGATAAGCAGGAGATATTCAACAAATAAAATCTCGATATATTTATGCAAGTAGGAGTTTATATTTATAATTTCAACATTACCAATCAGGCAATGACACGCCTAACAAACAAAAAATCATGAATTTTGGTAAAAAGTTCTTTGTGAAATTGCAACTTTTTTCATTTAAATGTTTATGGTTCACAATACACAAACACTAGAAGAGACCTAGTAGGCTAATCTATTTATTTATATAATGAACTTGCACTTGCAAAATGAGAACTATACAAGCACCCGAGATACGGATTCCGGATTTGAACAAAAAAAGGGGGAAGGCCCGTTGCATGCCTCCAACACTACATGTAATCCACGTTTGGGGTGTATAATAATGACCTGAATAATTCTGATTTTTCCCTTTAATAAATTAACCAAGCAATAAGAGCATAGTTGTGTATTCGCTCAAACATATTATTACATGAAACGCCGGTGAAAACAAAATATACACGTAGTTTTTCCGTCAGCCGATCCGACTACTACAGGGTCTTTCAAACGTTTTTTTTCCCTTGCATTTCAGGGCTACTACATGTTAAAATAATTGAAAAGTGCAGGTACAAGAGCTATACCAACCCACTTTTTACTGGTATTGGTAGAAAGGCCACATTTCAAATTTTTCAAAAAAGTGCTGCTACTAGTTATATAGCATTCGTGTAAAAGAAATTTCACAACCCGAAGTGCCAAAAAGTCAATAAATCTGTATCTGTATCTGTATGGTTACGTCGTAGCTACCAATTCTGGCTTTAATACAACGGGGTGAAGGCGCCGTCGATTTACTGACGTCTCGTGAGAGCAGATTTAAAGCTCTCAACGCTCGTTTCGCGCACAATAGTGTCCTCAAGATGGTTCCAGTTAATAACTGTGGCCACAAAGAATGAGTTTGAGTATTGCTGAGTTTTGCTGGTGGGAATGTCAAAGCACCTAGTATTGTTCCTCACTTGTTTTTCCACTATGTTTGTTGCCTGGTAATTTTCAAACTTTTTCGCTGTGATGGTTCGTCTTGGTCTGGCTGATTTTAAAAAGTCGTCTGGATCGATAGCAGGTACCAATCCCTTAACCACCTTGTTCAAAAATATAAGTTTTTGGCTAGTGCGTCTGGCTTTTTGTTCTTGAAGTTCCAGTTTGGCGAGCATGTCTGTTACGCAGCCATCTTCTCTTGTCTTGTAGTCGCCTGTTATGAAGCGTGCTGCTTGTCGTTGTATTCGCTCTAGTTTGTTTGCATCTATTATACTGTAGGGGTCCCATACTGTTGCTGCATATTCCATTGTTGATCTAACTAATGCAATGTAAGCGGTTTTCTTACATTCCTGCGGGCAGTATCTTAAATTCCTTCTGAGGAAGCCAAAGGTTGAACTTGCCTTTTTTGCAACATTTGTAATGTGTGTGCTCCACTTCAGGTCTTCTGATATCTGCACTCCTAGGTATGGGTTGTTCTGAACTTGTTGGAGTATCTGGCCGTTGAGTGTGTAGAATCTCTGGCTTTAGTTTTTTATGCTCAGGATGTAGCATTTTTTAGCGTTAAATCGCATACCCCATTTATTTGCCCAATCTTTTAGGTTTGCTAGGTCTTCTTGCAGCAGTTTGTGGTCTTTTTCTGTTTTGATGGTTCTATACAGTAGGCAGTCATCGGCGAGCAGCCGTACTGATGACTTGACAGTGTCCGGGAGGTCATTTATGTGACATAAGAAGAGTAACGGTCCAAGTACTGTTCTTTGTGGGACTCCAGATTCAACTTTTACTTCTTCAGATTGTTCCCCCTCTACTACAACTTTCATCTTCCTCTGTGTAAGAAACATATTTAGCCAGTTGTTAAGTAGTCCTCGGATTCCATATTCCTCCATTTTTGATAATAGTTTGTTATGTGGCACAGTGTCAAAAGCTATGGAATAATCAAGGATTGCAATGTCAGTTTGTGGTCCGGCGTCAAATGCTTTCATGAAGTCTTGCAAGGTGACTAGCAGTTGTGTTTCGCATGAATAGCCAGATCTAAATCCATGTTTAAGTGATGTTAAGACTCTGTGTTTATCAAGGTGTTTTAGAATGTGCTTGCATATGATGTGTTTGTAGTTTGCAAGGTACTGATGTCAATGAGACTGGTCTATAGTTTTCTGCGGCGTGTTTGTCTCCCTTTTTGAAGACGCACGAGATGTTTGCGTTGAGCCAGTCTTCGGGTAGTAATCCAGTGTCTATTGATGTTTGGAAGATGGCAGTTAGTCCTGGTGCTATTTCTGATGCACATTCTTTTAGTATTCTGTTTGGTATACCATCTGGTCCAGATGCTTTTGATGGGTTTACATCTTTAAGTAGTTTTTCGAGACCTTTAGTTGTTATAATAAGTTGTGGTATTGTTTCTTTGATGTATTTTAATGTTTTAGGTATTGAAGTTGATTTGTCAATTGTGAATACAGATCTAAATTGTTGAATTAGTATTTCAGCCTTCCCTTTGCTGTCACTGACCAGCTTCTCTTTGTTTTATAACGGTGATACTCCGATGTTATCTGTTTTTCTGGATTTTATATACTTCCAGAATGGCTTTGAGTTGTGTGTTTCTAGGCCTTTGATGATGGTATCGTTTTTGTGTATGAGTATTCTGCTTTTCTGATTTGCCGTTTTACTTCTTTTTGAAAATGTCTGTAGTTTGTCCACTTTTTAGATTTTTTAGCTTGGTGGTATAGCCGTTGTTTCTTTTTGAACAGTTTCCTAATTTTGTAGTTTATCCAGGGTAAGTTGTTTTTGGAGCGAATTTCTTTAGATGGGATATGTTTGTCCATGCTTTTAAACAGCTCTTTCTTGAAGGTGTCGCTCATCTCTTGTGCGTTTATTTCGCGGTCCTGCATCTGTCGGATTTTTGTTGATGTTATTGTTATTTCCTCTTTAATTCTGCTTCAGTTTGCCTTAGAGTAAATATAGCACTTCCTTGGTTTGCTACGCTGGTATTACGGTTTGGTGTCACAGTCTGTAACTATCATTTCGTGGTCTGATATACCAGGTGTGTTTTATGATGTTTTGACAAGTGATGGGTTTGTAGTTAGTACTATGTCGATCAAATACTCCATGTTTGATTGTTTTTTAATTACAAAACCTCAAATAAAAAACAAGTGGCAGCACTTCAAGTAAAATAAGTCATCCTGATGACAGGGAGACCAAAATTAGAGCGATCCGATTTCATCTTGCACCTGCACTTTTGACTTTTTGGGAAAATGTCTTTACTTTCAGTTTGAAGTCACGTGACACTAGTGTATTCATATTTTTCTATAAATAAAAGTTTGAAATGTAAATTAGAATAGATCCTTCTCCCTCCATTTACTCCTATGACGTGTATTTTGGCTTTTAGACAGAGAAAACTAGCTCTGAGTTCAATATGATTTTTCTTGTGTATAAAAATGGAAATTTTCTTGAAACAACCTTAACGTCCCTTCGTACACTCATGAATTCATTTTAATATACAAACCAATAGTACAGATCAGTTCAAATCCAGAGAGAATGGTCTGTAACGCATACAAAGAGATACATATTTTGTTGCGAATCCGCGTTTATCTGTCATTTCGAACGCGCAAAATCGAATATTTGAAATTGAAGGCTGTATAAGGACCGAAACAGCTGACAGGATTTATTACTTTTTTTTCTAGAAAATTATAATTGATTACAATAAATGATAGTTAATTTATAGCTAAAGACATTTCGAAAGGAAGAACCAAAAACAGAATTTTTTTGTTCATAATATTTAGACTAGTTCATCCCCTCGTAAATGCCTATAAAACTGTACAATAAAAAGTAAAATCACAAAAATACTGAACTACGAAGAAAATTGAAAACTGAAAGTTCCTAATCAAATTACAGAGTCACAGGCTCAAACTCATCAAACGAATGGATAACAACTGTCATATTCCAGACTTGGAACAGGCATTTTCTGATGTAGAAAATTTAGATTGAATCTGGTTTTATAGCTAGCTAAACCTCTCACTTGTATGACAGTCGCATCAAATTACATTACATTCACAACGATGCGGGAACAAATCAAACAGACATAATAGGTAAAATGTCAATAAGGCATCAGTCAACATTGTGCCATAATCCTAATCACTAAACAAAACATACAAACATGTAATAAAGAAGCACAAAATGGCATACAAACCAAGCATATTAGTAAAATCTAAAGACAAGAAAACAAAATTTACCATAGCAAAATTACACAATGACCGGATGTAAAAGTACAGCGCCACGTCATGTATGTTGCGAAGAAACAAAAAAAAAAGGCATACAGACAAAGCACATATCAAAGATAACAGACAAGCAACAAAATAGTCAAACAAACAGGTTATACAATGCATGCAAACATATATTAACAAACGGAAATAACCATTAAAATGATTTAATTTGAATTTTGGAGATGTAACGCCACTTTTAAGCACCGCGTTAGGCTTATTAAAATGATAATGCACTTAATTAGAAATAGAAAAAATAGTTTTCTTTGTGTTCTTTTAACCTAATACATTTTGCTGTGATGATAATGTGTATATAAAAGGAGACTATGTGCAATCTGTGACGAGACAGCAACACGAAGAACAAAATGACATTTACAGTTTCTAATGTATATCAAATTGGACTATCAAAATTTAAATGGAGTATCATTTAAACACAATGAATTGCTTTTGCCTTTGAGAACATTACGTTTGTCCGAGCTTTGCACTGAAACGCTTGTAACACTATATCAAATAATAAAAAAATCACATAATTTTAATTGTATTCTACTAAGCCTGTATATGGCAATTGTTTACATACAACTATTGATCACTCTCGCTTTTAAGTGATGTTCATTTGATTTGATACATGTTAATCATGTCAGATCAATTAAAGCACCGTTGATCCAATCAGAAAGAGCAATATCTGTACTGTTAAAAAGACATATACAAAACATTACATAACTGAAACTCAGTAAGATATTTGGGTATAAGTATACTCATCGTTGTTAAGATAACAACTGAGATTGATTGAACAATATACTTGACAATGTCTGATTCCAAAACAATAATACTAATGACACTTTATATGTCTCTTTGTGTTGTCAGCTTTGAGATCATATCACAAAAATTCATCAAAACGAAGAACACACGAATAGTTTCTAGTAATGCCTCAAAAAGAACATCAAAGGCCAGATCAGGCATAGAATGTTCAGCAGTATGCACTCGTGATGAAAACTGCTGTTCCAGCAGCTATGACGCTCACTTAAATCTGTGTTCATTATTTTCGACATGTTCGACAGAGTATGCAGAAGGATGCTCAATAACGAAAAAGACCCCTGAACCAGGTAAAGTTCATTTGTTTTATTACACAAACGTAATTATTTATTCGAATATTTGTGTCTTATTATCTAATATGAATTGTAAAAGCTCAAAAACTGTATTATGAGTACACTTACGCCTGATACGATAATTTTGGTATTTTAATATCAAGGAAAACAGGACTTAGTCTAAAAAGGGACGAAAGATACCAAAGGGACAGTCAAACTCATAAATCTAAAACAAACTGACAACGCCATGGCTAAAATGAAAAAGACAAAATAAAAAAGGAGGTGTGCGGTAAACTGTAAAGAAACATTTACTAAAACGCAAAATCTTCTAAAAGTTTCTATTAGACCGTTGGTTTTCTCGTTTGATGGGTTTTACACTAGTAATGTTTGGGGCCCTCTATAGTTTGCTGTTTATTATGAGCAAAGGCTCCGTGTTGAATGCCGTACTTTGACCTATAATGGTTTGAATTTATAAATTGTTACTTGGGTGGAAAGTTGTCTCATTGGCACTCATTCCACATCTTCCTATATCTATTCTTTAGCAAAACGTTCTTTACGATTTTTTAAAATTTATATGTGTTGAATCACCATAAAGTCTGGTTTGATATCTTCGGTTATTTCTTTGAATTGAAATAGTAGGTCCTTGAAAATGTTGTTGCAGTATCAGAAGCCACTTACGACAGCACTGCATCATTAGAAATTAGTGAGTGCAAATATTCTAAGAAGTTATAAGTTCGAGTTTCAACACTCTAATTCTAAATATCAAAGTTAAGCATACATATTTTGGGACTGTTGTACCATCCAGCCTTATTCAGCAATAAGATAAAATATTAATAATGAATTATAGATAAGAAGAAATTAGAAAACATATGTATTAAGGAATCAGAATGGTGCTTAAAATGGCAATAAATTTTAAGATATAAACTAAATAAGTACAAGAGTAGAACAAGACATTTACTTTCCATGTAAGGAAAAATGACGAGAGTATACGTATCTTTGCTGTGAAAAAAACCAACGTATTCTAACTCATGCCGTTCCCTTCCATTTCATCTCTATACCTTTTGTAAAAGTCTACGTCCACTCCACACAGAAAACAAAATCACCAGGAAAAAGGGTGTGCAATGTACAAATTAACTATAGATAAATAATTTATAGATGATATACTTGTGCTATCAAACTAGACAAGTTTTACCTAACCAGTTATTAGCATAATTTTTTAACCAATTAACTGGTTAACAGGTTTAACATTAAATGTTCAGAGAAAACATACCTTAAGGGTGAGTAAGTAAGAGAAATATGGTCATTTGTATGTTTCATCTTTTCCTATTCAGCTATGGCGATGTAAGTTTATTTTCGATTTATGAGTTTGAATGTCCCTCTGGTATATTTCGCCTCTCTTTTAATGATTTTGGTACTCAATATTTTGTTCTTCAAACACTAAATTATACAGATAAGTTTATCTAAAACAATTCATGTCTACTGAATAAAAATTAATATTTATCTATCTATTGTTTTGGATATGATATTATAATTTAATATTAAAAAAATATTTATCTCAAGAATATAATTTACGGGACAAGTTTACATTCCAGTATTGCTATTTTTTTCATTGATGGTGATGGTATATTTTCATATTTTCATTGAGTATATATTTCTCCCTTGGTTCAATGTAGTGAAGTTGTGGGTTTCGAGGAAAGTAATGGTTTCGTTGCTTAAAACAGGATTGAAAATAAGATATCACAAGAAGATTAAACCTTATTTAAAATTTAATTGCTTAATTACATCACAAACTGTCTCTGTTTATTTGAAGGGACAAGGTTTACTTTTAGCCAAATATGGCTGGGGATTCAACTAAATCATCAGTATCAAAATGTTCATACTTTGAATCTTAATTGGATCTAATTCAGAAGCCTGCCACTAGATTAAATAAGTCTCTTCATTATATTGCATGTTTGGCTTCAAACATTTTTTGAATATATCGTCAAAAAACGATGACTTATGCAGGAATAACATGTTGAGGAAACTATTGACCCCAACATAGATACCAAATTTTTCTGTAGCCATACGTTGCCAATTATTACATTTAAAAACTTTCTGTATCAAAGATGGCGTTCAAAGTAAATTGCTTAAAAAAGTATAAAGAATTATTGAAAATTCGACGAAAACTGATGATTTTACCCAAGTAATGCATACTTGAGAAGTCATTTGTTCTTAATTTTAATGTGTTCTAAAACGATTATGTGTGTATTTATTGTCATATCACAACTATTTCTAAGTGAAATTTATAGTATTGGTTTTATTGAAAAATAAATCAAATTCTTAGAGACAATTTTAACCCTTTAGGAAAATACTCCTTGTCATGTTCCTACTGGCATTAATTCCATTACCAGATGTTTTGTCACGTGTAACATTACATCAAACTCTTGACCTACATTGCATTGTTTTCAATATTAATGGTTACGTTAAATACCTATTAAACTAAAAAGAAACAAAACAAAACAAAACAATACATAAGAACTTAAAATAAAGTGTTGTTTTATCCTAACTGTAATTTTATTTTCAAAAGAACTTCTATAGGTTTAGTTTTGGACCACTTTTATATAGTATATTTAAATGACCTTTTTGCGTCTTTTCATATTTCCATTGTTACAGGTTTACTTTTATGTTAACAACTAGTCCTTAGTTTTTAAATCGGTAGTATGAAGGCACCTGTTATATATTTTTCCTTTTGATGCTTGCGTTTGTTGCCATTTAAAGTTATAGTGAAGAAATAAAATATTCAAATCAATTATCAATTAAAAATTAAATGCAAGCATACCAACAGAAAGTTGTATGCATTATGCACATAGTTTACAAAGAACATTTTAATAAAAAAAAAATGATCGTAAAGTATATTGAAGATACCAAGATTTGTTTCTCTTGAAATTTTGTGAAAGATGAAATGAATGTTTACAAAGACTTTGGTTTGAAACGAATAAATAGTTACTTTTTGTAAACAAATAAATTATGGTCATTGTTCTCTTACAGCATTTATATAAAGGCTAAAATGAGCTTGAAAGAATCAGTATGCAAATATCAAATAAGCTCGGCAAAATAGAAACGGAAAGTTTCAATTCATTTTAAAAATGAAAATTAATCATTTTATCCATGAGTCATCAAAGTTGTGTTTCAAATACAAAATGAAGCAAGAGCAATATGGCAATTCACCAAGTATAGTTGTAAAACAAAATAAATGTTTTGCAGTCATTTTAAAGAAAAGAATATTCAAGGCTTATAATTTGTTTCACCAGATTCGTATAAATTGTCATAAATTCCACGGAAAACTTAAAGTAAATCACCTATAAATAAATCATGTACAAAATATCAGTATAAAACAGGTGATAGTAAGCCCCTGTTTTAAACTCAACGTCATCGACATACAACTGTACAATTTCTACGTTTTACACTGCTTTATCCATTTCTAACCTGAAAGATTCACTACATCATCTCATTAAACATATAACAAACAAGAATGTGTCCCCAGTACACGGATGCCCCATCCGCACTATCATTTTCTATGTTCAGTGGACCGTGAAAATGGGGTTAAATCTCTAATTTGGAATTAAAATTAGAAAGATCATATCATACAGAACATATGTACTAAGTTTCAAGTTGATTTGACTTCAACTTCATCAAAAACTACCTCGACCAAAAACTTTAACCTGAAGCGGGACAGACGGACGAACGAACGAACGGACGGACGAACGAACGAACGAACGGACGAACGGACGCACAGACCAGAAAACATAATACCCATAAATGGGGCATAAAAATAGGATGTGTATATAAAGAGTCCTTGGTTTTGGTCGTCAACATACCCTCTGCTCAGACTTATATTAAAATGAGCAATTCTCATTTTCCAAAATAATAACTTAACATAAATATCTTTATTTAATGTTTTTGTTATACTAAAGTAAAATAATTTGATGGCAAAATATATTATCAAGTTTGATGATACCTAATGACCTAATTTGTGAATTAAAAACATATTGAATGTTGAATAAATGAATATCATATATTTATTCAACATTTAAGATTGAGTACATATAAAACGGTTTAATAATAAATAAAAGAGACATGGGAAAATAAAATAAACAAAGCATTAAATTACGTAACCGAATAGTTGGTTTCCTGGCTGCGTTAAAGGACAACATTTACTCTTGACTATGTTGCATCTATGAAAAAACGTTCGAAAATCAATTTATATATTCAAAATGAATTTTAATTACTGAAAGGAAATAAACTAATTCAAACATTTAATAAAATTTATATAATCTATTTTAGCGTATTCTTCTTGGAAAATAAAAGACTTTTTAATACGAAATGTTAGAAAATTTTGATTCGTTTTATCTTGCGTTGTTGAGGGTTTTTTTTTAAATATATTTCCGTTCTAGTACAATATAATTCATATCTATACACATTACCCAATTTTCTAGATATTTTTTTCATAGAAGGTGCATAACAGAAACATTTAAACCTTTGAAGTGGTTTCGATTAAGTGTTTATTATTAATATAGTGTGCTGTAATGTTCTTGTGATGACATCCGAAACACTCAAAGTCGACAATTTATATGATTTATTATATGCACAAATAAGATGATAATAATGAAACTACTGAAAAGTGCTTCTTGTGTCTAAACGAAAGAAGCTAAGACATCAAAATGTCACAGATTTGTGTTTTCCGGTCATTTATAACAATATCTTCGTAAAACATCAATGAACGGTATAAATTGAAAAAACATGTAGTAAATAAGCAACACCATACAAATAACCAAACAGACTGAAGACATTTGAAAAGCATATTAGAATCATGTATCAATATGAAATTGTATATATCAAATTTGGACCTACAAGAGCTCGATTTGTTGACAACTTTTACACAGTCTAGCAAAGATGTGCAACACAACGTTCTTTAAAAAGAATTATCATACACATAACGTCCCTTAATAAAGGACATATACCAAGTACCAAGTCAGGAATATGACAGTTGTTATCCATTCGTTTATTGTCTTTGAGCTTTTGATTTTGCCATTTGATTACTGACTATCCGTTTTTGGATTTTCCTAGGAGTTCGGTCATTTTGTTATTTTTCTTTTAACTTAGTAAAGGAGGGACGAAAGATACCAAAGGGACAGTCAAACTCATAAATCTAAAACAAACTGACAACGCCATGGCTAAAAATGAAAAAGACAAACAAACAACAGCACACACGACATATGTCCTTCGATCATTACCTTAGTTTGTCCTATTAACTTGGTTTTTAGTACTTACAATCTTTACATGTCCTGTTAACTTTGTAATGAACAAGACCAAACAAGACAAATACTTTATTAAAGACTCCCATTATTTACAAGTATACATAGACATGTATTAAAGGTTAACAACAGCGTATACATTAGACACTGTAAAAATAAATACGAGAGATAGATGTTATCACATATCCAAAAGGGAAAACCAGCATTAAACATATAAAAAACTTTTCTTTTTGATAACATATCTTGGCTGATTTGAGCAGTGTTTAATAAACCATGTCTTTCAATTTCACGTTCGCATATATTGACCATATTCTTTGAATCCTTTATCGATGGATTTAACATAAATAAATAAACTAGTATAATAAAAAAAAAGCAATGGATGAGATTGTTAAATTTGATAGATGCCTTTTTGTGCCTCTTTGTTGCATATTTGTTTTGTTTTGTAGTAAGATTACAACAAAAAGTTGACTGCTGTATCCCTATTTTGACATTTTTACCTATTAAGTCGTTTTGTTTTGTTTACGCATCGTTGTCACTAAACATGTAATTGAATTTGAAGCGGGTGTCATACAAGTGAGAGGGTTTGGTTAGCCATAAAACCAGATTCAATCCACCATTTTCTACATGGAACACTGTCTGCACAAAGACAGAAATATGACAGTTGTTATCCATTCGTTTGATGTGTTTGAGCTATTGATTTTGCCATTTGATTAGAGTCCTTTGGTTTTGAATTTCCTCGGAGTTCAGCATTTTTGTCATTTTACTTTTTTTTCATCCACTATGCAAACTTTTTCTGTTTGGGTTCAATTTATATATCCCCAAAAGCCAGCAATTAAAGAAACAACTGACAAAGCTTCAGTTGCCTAATGATATACTTTTACCTCGAATTTGACATACACGGTCATCTCAGTACCAGAATCTATGACAAACGAGGCTATTTTGAAATTATCACTTTCCCCCACCTATGTAGCAATATACAATATACTTGACCTGCATATAGGATATACATTTCCCAATTTATGCGGTATTCAAGAGCATGGAGCAACTATCTAGACTTGTAAACATCACCAGGGTCCGAGAAGAAAGTTGATGACCCAGTGGTATGTCAAAGAACGTCTCGTTATTTCTTCTAAAAAAAAGTTCATCGGAAGTTACCTAGACAAATATATAAATATTTCGTATCAACTTATCAAATAATACAGGATGGTCTTGAAATATAAGCTATTGGTACTGACGTTGTTTATCATCTAAATAACGTGTTATAGTATTCTTCTATTTGTCTTTATGAATATTACTTTTAATGTTTATCAGGGGTTATTTTTGTGGTATACATCCTGCCATTATGTTATTGTTTTATCATGATTTTTGTATTCTTGTCTTTAACGTTGGCTAAATAAAATCTGTTCTGTATGCCTTTTTGTGATTCTTGGTTACATATGACGTGATCCCGACGTTGTGTTATTGTTCTAGGATAATTTCTGTATTCTTGTCTTTCTTTTCAGAAAGATGCTTTGTCTGCGTGCTTTTTTTTTAGTTTCTTTCTTTCATTTGACATGGCTCTGTACTTATTCATCCCATCATTGTGTTATTGTGTCATAGTAACTGTTTGTTTATATATATGATTGTTTTAAAGTGATTAAGATAATAACACAACGGTGACTGCTGTTCCCCTAGTTTTGACATTTTTACCTATTATGTCTGTTTGTTTTGTTCCCACATCATTGTCAATATAATGTCATATAAATAAAAAGTTTGTCTAGCTATAATACAAGTACAATTCAGGAATATTGACCTTTTGATTTTGGCCAATTTATTAGGGACTTTCCGTTTAGAATTTCCCTCATAGTTCAGGTTTTTTTTTTTTGTAATTTTAATTTTTGCTTATTATCATTTATTTAACATAAATTCAAGTTTTTCATCATCAAAAATATTCATTAAAGTATCGTCAAAGTGACTAGCACGATTAACAAGGATATCATAGACTAGCTGATAATCTATTGTAGAGGATCTTACAAATTACTAGTAATATAGGATGCAGTCACAGAAATAATCATAATATAAATACGTCTGAACCAATGACAACTCAACGACAGATTTTAAACATCAGATCACCAGTGATGGGGATAAAAGGCTGAAAACACATTCAGTATATATAATTTGTCCAAATTATAGTCCAACACTGCTACATCTGTAAATTCGCAGAAGCAATTGTTTGTTCTTCCCTGCCAGGGATTCGAAGTCATACATATATACATCGAATATAAAAAAGAAGATGTGGTATGAATGCCAATGAGATATCTGTCCACAAGAGACCAAAATGACACAGACATTAACAATTATAGGTCACCGTACGGCCTTCAACAATGAGCAAAGCCCATAACCCGAAATTATGTATAAATGACACCATTAAATTGTGAATGAACTCTTTTAAATCCATATCACAACAATATAATCAAATCGTAGTGCTACATCATAACAAATCTTTTACAAAAATTATATAAAAATTAATTACTTAGATTATCTAAATTTTATTGAAGCACGTGAATAACCTATTGATTCTCCAATTTTTTTTCTGTAGCTCCGAACTGGTTTTTTAGTACTAGACTTTGCTATGAATGGTATGGTGACAGTGATGTTAACCAATGTGGTGGTGGTGGTGTGTCAAGTAACCTTTGCGCATATGTTAACGAATGGACTACCTACTACAACGATGATAGCGATAACCGTGGGGGTGGTTGTGTAATGAAATGGACTATCAAGTCTATTGGATATGAGGATTGGTTTGCAAATGTTGAGGTCTGTTTCCAATGGTTTGCTGTTGGTACTGGCAAGGACAAATGTGATGGTGGAGCTTCAAATCTTCTCTGTGCCCGTGTTGGTTATTCCACAGGTTACTATAGGGATGATACAGATAGTAGCTCGAAAGGATGTCAAATGCAATGGAAATTATCTGTCCCGGTTGATTCTCCGCAATGGATACAGAATACCCAGTTATGCTACGAGTGGTATACCAATGATAATCAAGGTCAATGCGGAGGTGTATCAAACGGAGTTTCATGTGCCATTGCAAACTCGTTTACCGCCCCTTACATTGATCATACCGCCGGAAGTGGCGGTGGATGTTACATGAGATGGAAAATATTTGTTGATATTTAGTTGTGTTCTCGTCTGTCTTCATTGTTTTAACCTTAAACAAATAACAAATTACTTACCCTTCTTTCAATCATTATGATATTCTCATTCTTTTTGTTAATCATGCGGAAATGAAAACTATTTCCTTGTTATTCAATTTATACTTGTACCTTTGTAAAATATCTTTCTCTGAAGTTAAAAATAAACAAGAAAAGTATTCATTATTCATTAATATTTTTTACCCTAAGTAAACCATTGGTTTTTTGTTGTTGGAATAATTATTTTGTAAAATATTTACAAATGACACTTGTCACGCTTTCAGAAACGTTTTTATTGTTTGCTGTTGTTTGTTTTTTTCATTTTATATACAATGCAATAAATAATACTTGCATCTTTCTTCTATTAATTTAGGAGGGATAACTATAATATGCATACCCAATTTTACACGTTAGAGTAGGTTCTCTTCTTTAATAACACGGACCACTAGAAATGTATTATCAGTCTATTTAAATTATCATTATAACAGCAGATTTAAAAAACATAATATACTAGTTTGCTTGCCACTTGCTACTGGGCTACATTAAGGGCGCCAAGTGTACCTCACCGGATACGCATTTCAACAACAAATGTATCTTCAGTAATGCTCGAAGCCACCATATTTGAGAATCCAAAATGATTCAAAAATTTAAAAGCTGATAAAATCAAACGACAAAAAGTATAGCCAAAAGTTCTTAAGGTATACATTTTTATAACTGAATAAATTCGATTTATTCTTTATTTTGTTTTTGTTCAAAGAAGATGACAAAAATTAAATCGACTTTAACTAGTCCTGATTCTAGTGAAATTTTTGTGTGCCTATTTTGTACATATTTTAGGTAATGGCCATGCATGTGATTAGTCCATCGGTTACACACTAAACAGGATTGCACGCGTTGTCTCGATAAGAATACCCCAACTTGAAATGCAAGTGTCGGAAAACAGGTTAAATTGAAGTATTTGGTAATGATAAATCGTAATTCTCAATCATTGCTTTTCTTACTGGGAGACCATTAATCACTTAGTTCCAAAAACGAATAAAATCATTGAAATTTCCCTTGTTTTATTTTTCGTATTACATCGCGTACACAAATTATATTAGAAATGGAATTGTTTGCACTATTAATGACTGTTGTAAACGTTGGATGATTATATGTATAAAGTTAGAGATCATAGGAAGGCGTCATTTCGATATCAGCAGATGAAGTTATTTAAGCAACATCTCATTTGCAAACACCCATATTTATCAGGAATAACTTAAGGATTTTAAAAGATTTATTTACATTGTGTAGTTATATAGGACTCACAGTTCTATGGTCGGGTTGTTGTCTCTTTAACACATTCCCCATATCCATTTTCAATTTTATGACATAAAAATTATGTTCATGTTTTTACGATCAATGCTATTTTTTTAAACAAATTAAAATAATAACATTGTTCAGATAACATGCCAACAGAAATATAAACTGACATTTACGAAAGATGGTTATTTCAAAAGAAAACGCCGAATATTTTAGAGAAAATATAAGCATAAGAGTTCAAATAAACGTTTTTAAAAAGCTCGTTTACAAAATTATAAAAATATTCTATTCGAAGAAAAAAACTTTTTGTACTGCTGAAATTTGACTACATGAATTTTTATTCAAAAATAAATTTCTAACCGTGTGTTATATAGGGAGATCAAATTTTCACGACTTTTTTCTTTTTGTCAACGCACTATTTAAAGGTTCAGAATTTTAACCTATTTACAAACACAAGTTATATTAACACCACACAATTTACAGAGTACAGAAGAACCTGAAGTAATGGACAAACTAGAAAATTCAATTTAAAGTATATTTTTCATTTCAGAAAATTAATATAAACTTTGATAGATTTTGAGAAATTATTTTCCGTTCCCATAGAATGTGTCAAAATAGACTTAGTTAGGGAAACTGTTTAAGATGTTCAAACTGTGTATTAGAATCGTACAGATAATAGTGTGTACGAGGCAATTTCTTGACGCACTCAGGTTATCAATTGACTGGGTCACATTAAGCGAACGTTCCTCTGAAACGCTGAACTATCACATCGTACTAGTTAAAGACATTTAAACTATAGGGTCACCAAAAGGTTCTAAACTCATAATTCAAATAATAAGAATAACTGATAGAGGACTAAACATTGTGTGTTGATTACTTAAACATACTTTTTTTTTCTCATGCACATGCATGATCTGTACACTTTTATTCTATATTGATCAAATCTGGAAGGCCTCTGACAGACAGAGTGACCATAAAATCACTGTTATCGATAGCCGATAATAAACAAGTTGAAGGTAAATGATTCAGTATTTTAATTGGACTGTTTATATGGGGTATCATATAAACCCAATGAATTGCTTTTGCCATTGAGAATATTACGTTTTTTTCAACCTTTGCACTAAACGCCTGTAACGCTATCTCAAATCATCAAACAATCACATAATTCTAATTCTATTCAACTAAGCCTTTTAAGGCAATTGCTAAGATAAAACTATTGATCGATCTCGCTATTAAGTATTGTTTATCAAATTTAATACATGTAAAACGTGTTAGATTAAAGCCCTGTTGATCCAATCAGAAAGAGTAATATTTGTACATACCAGTATAAAAACATTACATAACTGAAACTCAGTCAGATAATCGCGTATAGGAACATTTATCGTTGTAAGAAAACCAACTAAGATTGATTGAACAATATAAATGACAATGTTTGATTCAAGAACAGTTATACTAATGACACTTTATATGCCACTTTTTGTTGTCAGCTGTGATATCAGATCACAAAATTTCATTCAAACGAAAAATACACGAATAGTTTCTAGTAAAGCCTCAAACAGAACATCAAAAGCCAGATCAGGCATACAATGTTCAGCAGAATGCACCATTGATGAAAACTGTTGTTCTAGCAGCTATGACACTCACTCGACTTTGTGTATATTATTTTCGACATGTTCTATCATGACAGAATATGCAGAAGGATACTCAGTAACGAAAATGACCCCTGAACCAGGTAAAGTTAATATTGTTTTTATAACACATAAATGGTACCAGATTTTAAAATATGTAATTATTCATTGGATCATGTTTATTCATAAAAGCTAATTAGAATTATACAAGCTTAAACCCTGCTTTGTGAGTAGCCTCATACGATCATTTTGGTCCTTTGGAATTAAAGAAGATAGGGCTAAATCTCAGATTGAGTACGAAATAAAACGTGAATTGTGTGGACAACGGTGAAACATCCAATGAAACGCTAAAACTTTAAAGAAGGTCTCTACATCAGCAAAACGTTCTAAACAAAAACCCAATTTTTATTTTGATGTATTGAATCACAAAAAGTCAGGCGTCAATATTTTCAGTTATTTCTTTGAATTAAAACAGTAAGGCTTCGAAATTGTATTTGCAGTTATATCAGATGCTACTTACCAAAGTTTCGCATTAATCGAATTTAACGAGTGCAAATATCGTATAAGAAGATAGAGATTCGAAAATAATAATTGTAGATTTCAAAAATAAGCATACACATTTTGAGACGTGTGCAACAGTAGATCAAGACGTTTACTCTGCATGAAAGAAAAAATTACACACGTTATAATTTCCCTTAACAAAATGGACTGATAAGGTATTAAAAGTCATTTTAATTTATTGCAAATTATTGCTTTCGTTAATCCCAGTATCATTTGGAAAAGTCTACGTGCGTGTCGTCAATAAAACTCCACACATAAAACAATCACAAGGAATACAAGTAAAATGTACAAGTTAACTACAAATAAATAAAGATGATATAAAAGTAGTTTCATCGAACCTAAAGTAAAAACTTGCCAAATAAGGCATCTTTTTGGCTGTGTTGAATGGATGAGTTAGCATACAACATGCACAAATCTGATCAGATTGGAGACAAAACAACGTTTGCCTCATGTAGAGAAAGTGTAGAGCTCGTCTCACGTTCATTTTTGGAGAAGCTCATTCAGGAGTCAATAGGTGACCTCTTGCAATCAAATTAACGGTACCAATTTTGTTGCACCAGATGCGCATTTCGACAATACATGTCTCTTCAGTGATGCTCGTTGCCAAAATATTTGAAATCCAAAGCTTAAATAAAAGATGAAGAGCTATAATCCAAAAGGTTTATAGCTGTCTCTATTATCCTTATCTAATAAACTTTCATTTGAAAGAAGCATTCAAAATGTTCGACGCTCCACACCGTTCCACTCCTATTGCAGGTTTTGCGATGATCATGTAAAACATAAGTATCGGGTTTTTATTATTACAATATACATTTCTATCAATACTATCAAATTTGAAGGCATTTTCGATTAGTTGGTTCTAGAATATCTGTTCACTGATGAAAGCGGGAATGTTCCTCATGTTGTCTCTACAATTCCGTCCCCTTTTCACAAATTTGACCTACCGAATAAGACGTATTACCGGGTTTGTACTAACATGACTTACACAACGGGTGGCACATAAAGAGAAGACTGTGCTTACCCTTCCGGAGGACCTCTGATCACTCCCATTTTTTTTGGTGGGGTTCGTGTTCCCAGTTTTTAGTGTTCGTTCTATTGTATGTTTCTTGTACCTTTGTTTGTTTTGACGTTGTCAATTTAATTTTCGACGTAAGAGTATGAATATCTTTGGTATCTTTCGCTCTCATTTAATGATTTTAGTATTCAATATTCGGTTCTTCCGACGATCAACCTATCAAATGTTGACAACACTAAACTATACAAATAAGTTTATCTAAAACAACCAATTTCTGCTAATAAAAAAATCGTTTTGATCGATCTCTTTTTTTGGACCTAGATATCGGAATTTCATATTGTAATATCTCTCCCAAAATTAGAATTGACTGGATAAGTCTACTTTCCAGAATTGCAATTTTTTCATTGATGGTAATGGTCGATTTGCATATTTTTAATGATTACATTTCTCCTTTGGGTCAATATCAGCGTTTCATAGGCACAGACCATTTGATTTCTGGGGAGGGGGGATTTATATGCGTGCCGGGATTTTTTTGTCCTACTTGTTTCCGGTAAAAGGCGTACGCCTGTCGCTGGTGGCGAACGCCCGGTGCACTTGTTTCACAAAATTTTGGATGCGCGCGCAATAACGGCTTACGCCGCCCTCGTCTATCTCAGGACTCAGGCGAAGGCGGCGCCTTTTCATTTCAAGATGGCGGAAAGAGTGTAAGTGAGAAAAACTAAAGGTTACAAATACTGAAAAACAACCAGTAAACGAAAAAGAAGAAGAAATTATGATGGGGGGGGGTATATATTTACAACCCCCAACAATCAAATTGTTATCCTCTTAGGCACAGACCATTTGATTTTCTGGGGAGGGGGGATTTATATGCGTGCCGGGATTTTTTTTTTTTCGACCATTGAACACTTTACTACTGCTCAAAGTGCCTCATCTTCCCCGGAATCGCAGTCTTCAACCAGATAAACGGCAAGTACAGCAGCAACCGGTACAACTGTCGCCATGTTGGATGATATGCCGGTTTACTTGTTTTGAGTCAAAACACGGCGTACGCCGTTAGCCGTTCGCCCTTCGCCTATCCTTTGTGAAACAAGTTGGACCTTTGTATTGAAGGTAGGATTTCGATGCATGTAATGTTTACATTACTTAAAACAGAAGTGCAAATGACATATCACAAATTAACAAAACCTTTTGCTAAATTGTGTCACAAACCGTACATTGTCTCTAGACATTTAAAAGGACAAAGTTTACCTTAGGCCAAATTTGGCGTGGAATTCAACCTAATCATAAAATATCAAAATGTCCATAATTTGAATCTTAAATGGATCTATTGCAAAAGCCGTACCATTAGTTCAAATAAGTCTCTGCTTTAAAGTGCAATCTAGGCTTCAAAGTCAACCAATTTATAAGGTTCTTGAACTGTCAAAAAATGATGATTTGTGCATTTTGCAGGCCGAAAATCTATTGAACCAAACCATTGGCTCCAAATTATTTTGTAGCCACAGGCCGCCAATTATGATATTTAATCCCTAGACACAAAATGTTCTGGATCAAAGATGGCGGCCAAAGTTTATTGTGTAAAAAGGTATAAAGAATTATTGAAAATTCTACCAAAACAGGCGATACAACACAAGTTATGCATAGTTGAGGGGTCATTTGTTCATAATGATAGTCATAACATAATTGTTTCTTGGTGAGATTTGGAGAATTTGGTCTGGCTAAAAACATCAACTATTAGGGCCAATTTTAACATGTTGTGAAACTTCTCCTTTTCATGCTCCTGGTGGCGTTGTAATTACTAGATGTTTTGTAATGTTTACATAAATCTCTTGTTTAAAACAGTACATCACTTCGATTTTTAACTTGCATTGGTTTTAGTATCAACTGTTACGGAATATCACTTTAAACCCTGCTAAATTAAAAAGAAACGAAACGGAAAAAAAACACAAGAACTTAAAATAAAGTGTTATTTTATCCTTCCTGTAATTGTATTTTCAAAAGAACCTCTTTAGGCCTACGTTTTGGACCACGTTAGTATAGCATATGTTAATGTCTTTTTCGCGTCTCTTTTATATTTCCGTTGTTATAAGTTTACTTTTATGATATCAACTCATCCGTATTTTTTTAAAATCGGTAGTATGATAACGCTTAACAGGGTTAAATTGGCAGTCAATAAGTTAAATTGAATCAAAGCGAAATGAATAGAGTTATCAAAAGTACCAGGATTTTAATTTTATATTCCAAACGCGCGTTTCGTATACATAAGACTCATCAGTAACGCTCAGATCAAAATAGTTATGAAGCCAAAAACAAAGTATAAAGTATAAGAGCATTGAGGACCAAATATTCCAAAAAGGTTGTGTCAAATACGGCTTAGGTAATCTATTCCTGGGATAAGAAAATCGTTAGTTTTTCGAAAAATTCAAAGTTTTATCAACAGGAAATTTATTAAAATGACCATATAAGTGATATTCATTTCAACACCAAATGCTGACTACTGAACTGGTGTTACCATCGGGAAGAAACGTCCACCAGCATTGGAATCGACCAAGTGGTGTAAATAGTTTTCAAAAGTACCAGGATTTTAGTTTTATACGTCAGACGCGCGTTTCGCACAATAACACTTTTTATTTTATTTTTTTTTTTTTTCTGCTTGCGTTCGTTGCTATCTAAAGTTAGAGATACAAACAAAAACCCAAATTAATATTTATTGAAAACTGCATGCGGACATATCAACAGAAAGTTGTATGCACTATGCACATCAATTGCAATGAATTTTAATAAACAATTGATCGTAAGGTATATCGAAGATACCAAGATTTTTTTCTTGTGAAATTTTATGAAAGAGGAAATTAATGTTTATAAAGACTTTGTTTTAGTTCGTATGCATAATTAATTTTTGTAAACAAATGAAATATGGTCATTGTTTTCCTACAAGCGATCATATAAAGGCTGGCAATAGCCTGTAACACTAAGTATGCAATATGCTCGGCAAACAAGAAACGCATAGTTTAGATTAATTTTTCAAATATAATTACATAATTGAAATTTAAACAATGAGTCATCAACGGTGTGTTTCAAATATAAAATGCAGGCAAGAGCAGTTTGTCAAATCACCAAGTGTATTTATAAAACAAAAACAAAAACAGTTTGCAGTTACTGTAAAGAAAAGAATATATCAAGCTTGTATAATTCGGTACACGTTTAATTTTCATATATTTCGAGATGAGCGTGTGGTTAACCAAGCAACCATGAATCTATCATGTACACAATTTCGGTTTTCAATCCAGCTGGTCAATCTTCGTAATCGTACACTAACTGCTTCAACCACAACTAGTACTACTATTCCACTGGCCATTCAAACACGAAATTCGGCCAAAAAAATATTTGCATTGCACTTTTCTCGGCCCTGGTACCAAGACGTGAACACGTGTACGTCGGTATCTCACGTTGAGTGTCTAAACTGTTCGAATTGCGTTTTCTTCCTGATTTGTGACATTTACATTTAAGTGAACCAGAATGTTTCAAGTATCAATATCAAAGAGATACAATTTCATTATAACGCAATGCCTGCCTAGTTACACTGAAACTTTAGCAGCCATATCATCGTCCGCGTATACAAATAAGTGTTACACCTGTTTTAATACAAATGCGTGTTAAGAAATGGTATTTAGTGGTGTTATATACCGGATGCTGAAAATCTTTTAAAAAACATCTTGGAATGCCTGTTGAAAATCTCCTTAATCATCAATTAAATGTTTTACAATTTTGCAGTAATTTCTACACTGGAAACTGCTATATCCGTTAACGTTGTTCCTTTTAGATATCGACTACACCATCGCATTCAGCATAGGTTTTTCATTTCAATTTCTAAAGAGAAAAAATTGATATGGGATATTAAGTCTTTTCTTTGTATTCATCACCCCTTTTCTCAACGTTTGACTTTTTTAAAATTTTGTTTGATTATGATATATTTTAAATTCATTGATATTTTCCACTCGAATAACATGTTTAGGAAATAATTACTGAACGCGATTTCAACGAGACTGACACATCAGAGGAATGCATCTTTAACTATGTACCCCGAAATGACAGGTACTTTGAAAGATGCATAGTTTTCTGTCTCTCGGTTGATATTTTGTAAACAGAAAGTACAAAAATGTATGCTGATCGCATATAAACTTTATATCCCTTTATAATGACAACAGCCATTGCAATAGGTATATGTTGCAATAGGATTATGCATGCCCCTTTTCACTGAACTAGTACACAATTTGTTTTTCAGGGGCCATCTGAGGATCACCTCAAGGTGCGGGTTTTTCTCGCTGCGTTGAAGACCCATTGATGGCCTTCGGCTGTTGTCTGCTCTTTGGTCGGGTTGTTGGCTCTTTGACATATTCCCAATTCCATTCTCAATTTCAACCCTCAAATAAAAATGCAAATATGTCAACCCTTAAGTCGATTCATCAATTTCTTCACATTAAGGTAAACTGTACACATTTTTATTTTTTTAGGCTTCTGTTTTGTTCAATTGTACATTCTCCACTTTCTCTACATTTGGTGTTATAAGTTTAAAAATCGGAAGCGCTCCCGTAGTATAATTGCTTAATGAAATAACAACAAATCGTAAATAAAAATTGATAATAAACTGTAATATATAAAAGATGAAAAGTAGTTACACGGATGACTATACATGTAGTAACGTTTGAAAAATTAATTTTCAAACCATGCTTTTTGGATGTTTGGACAACACCGCCTACTTTGTGTCTAGCGCTCTAAATCCCTTGGCCACCTAGACTGAACAAAAAATTCAGCTTTCGTTGCCCTAGTGTTGCCCTGTTCAGTAGAATCAAGCATCGTAACACAGTACATGATATATGACAAGAAGATAAAAAATTTTACAGATTATTTTAGCTTAATATCTGCCATAAAGATTCTTAAGAGTCAGTCAAAGAAATATTTGTTTATGTATCATATGTATGTCTAAACAAGTGAAGGTGATACAAGACTGAAAAAAACATATTTGTATTGGTAAGTACTCTTTATATCAGCAGCACAATGATAAATCCTGAAATATGCATATATACCTGGAAATGAAGTATATATAAAGTAATAACAGTTTAACTGAACATTAGTATACCTGTATCAATATCACAACAACCTGAAAAATTGACTATGTTACTTCAAAGTAAATTCTAACAAAGTAATAAATAGGATAATGTTAAAATGTATAAGTATGCACACACTTTTGAATCTCTATTTTCATTTTTCTGTAGTTCCGAAGTGGTTTGTTGGTACTAATCTTTGCTTTGAATGGAGAGCTGATGGAAGTGGTCTTGATCAATGTGGTAATGGTGAAGGGTCAAATAAGTATTGCGCTAGTGTAAACGAATGGACTACTTACTATAAAGATCGAAGTGACGATAGTGAAGGCGGTTGTCAAATGAGATGGAGTATTGAATCTGTTGGATATGGTAGTTGGTTTAACAATGTTGAGATCTGTTACCATTGTGGATTTCCTATGGTTATAGTAGAGACCCATGTGGTGTAGGTGAAACCTGTGCCAGTGTCGGTACGCCAACAAATTACTATAGGGATGATACCGATAATTTGTCGAAAGCATGCCAGATGCAATGGATGTTATCTGTCCCAGTAGATGCTCCGGAATGGATACAGAATGCCCAGCTTTGTTACCAGTGGTATACGGATGATGATAAAGGTCAATGTGGTGGAGAAGCAAACGGGTCATATTGTGCCATAGCGAACACATTTACCAGCTTTTACTCTGATCATACAAACGAAAATGCTGGTGGATGTTATATGAGATGGAAAATATTTGTTGATACTTAAAATTGTTTCGTATTCAGTATAGGTTTTATATTCAGTATAGATTTCGTTTTCAGTATAACAGCTTTTGATTCTGTTTCTACGGCCTTTGCCTTTATTTCCGTATCTCCGAATGTAAACTGGACATTTCCATGGCGCCTTTCGTCGGTAGGATTTGGAATATCAATGACAAACTGGCCTATCTTTTTACACCCCTTTCATCAACGTACTTAGGGATAGTCTCTTCCGTGAGGTAAATTGCAACATTAATTTTGTCTTGTCTTCTCCGTATGGTATGGTAGCTGACTTTTACCTTAGTGCCAACTTGAATAGATTCATTGGCAGTCATAAAAGCCTCAAAAACGCCTTCACGTCGTTCTTCGCCGTCTTCAACAACAAGTCTTGACCGATCATGCAATTTACTGTCGAATACAGGTTTGATACGACGTCCATATGTCCTTCGAGTGAATCTAGACTGGATGAGATTTGGCATGTGTCCAAACAAAACGGCACCTTTAAGCACTGCCAGTCCTGGGTCATCCGGATGAATAACCGTTTTGTCACTGAAAGCATTTCGAATTTCCTCCTGAACTAAATGACATTCAGAAAATCCGCCAACAAGTAGTAGTGTAGTAATGCCGCGTACCCTACCATAGGAGAATGTATTTCTAATCAATTTGATAGTTCGTTCAATTACCTCTTTGAATAAAGATTTCATAAATTCTAAATCAAGTATCAGTTTATCATTCTTCAGTGTGATCTTTTGTGAGTACTTTCACTCCAAAAGCAAACTTTCGAATTATTTATCCCGTTTACGTTTAAAAAGTTTGTCGATAGAAACATATGGAAAAGTAATTATGACCTTCGACCTTATATTATTAGCATCAAATTTGATACGCTAGGTTGTTTCAAATGATCTACAGAGATCAAGATACGAATCTACCTCTTGACGTGCCAAGCTTTTCATCACATCTTTTCTAACGATATCATGGAATATTTGCAGGAATTCTTTATCTACGTATGTACCACCGCATTCGTCACCTGTAGCTTTACATAACTCCACCATCTTGTGTTCGTCTAACTTCTCATGAGCGGTAAATTTTGTTTTAAATATTAATAGTGAATAAACTTATCTCAATACAATGTTTAAAAGTTTATGCACAGGACGCGTGTTATTAAAAATATACAAAGTTGACGTGGACCGAGAAGCTAAAGTTGCGAAAAATGTGTACCAAATACAGGCTAAATAAACTGTTCTTCAGGTTGAAAATTCGAGGTACACAATGATCGCGTTAGATTTCTGAGAGACTTTATTCTTTTTTTTCAGTTGTGGTGAACTAAGCTGATAATTTGTCAATAGAAATAATTTCTTTCAAAAAAGCGTTATGTTGTATTACCTCTTTGCCCACCAACTCACCCACCCCATACACACACAACACAAAATATTGAATGGAGGTGAAACAACTGTTTTTACTAGAAATAAGACGAAATACAAGATAAAAAGGTAAAATAGCATCAAGGGAATCACTTGCCTCCTAAATCAACTACCATATATTTTGTTCCCTTCTGAATCTGAAAAAATCCTTCCTGAAAACCTTGTTGACTCGCCATGGATAAACACTGGCAGTAGTTGGAAGTGGTGTTGATGGTTACTTCAAGAAATATTTATAAGTAAACGTAGATGTTGGGTATGTGTAACTATTTAGTAGTAAAAACGTTAACTGTATGTGTGTTATATCAATCAATGGCAAATGTTCTTTATCAGTCATCCATGACATGATTTGAAATCCGTCAAACTTTCCTCAAACAACTTAAATAAATAGAAAAAAATATGATTTAGATACATTTTTATATGTTTATGGCATAGAAATATAAAACCACCAGTTTCCCGATGATTAATAACACGAGACTGTAGACGGTGATTAAGTAAATCTGAATCATATCAAAAACAAATTGTACTTAATCATTTAAGGTCAAGTAGTGAGTAAATGAACGCCGTCTAGCGGATTCCGCGAAATATTGCGACGTTTTGTACGAACTACGTCCCTTTGACCAGATTTGGCAATGTTATAATTGCACCCGGCGACTTTTCGATGGGACAACGTTAACGGTAAATTTGACGGAAAGTATGTTACTTCTAGGAGAATGAACTTTTTTTTCTAAAATTAAAAATTGAAAATTAATATGAAAACAGTCATGAAGACGATCTTCAAAATGAAAATCAGGTGTTTGACTGGCGTCAGGGACGTAGGGTGGTAGAGTTTGTATATCAGCCAGTTAAAACAAGTGTGAAAACTGTTGCTCACTACTATTTCTACATAATTGTGATGAGAAAAAACAGTATGGTCTCGAAAGTATTCTATATGTAGTATGTCAAAACTGTTCTTACAAAAACCCTATATTTACTGGGAAAAGACATCGTCTAGCAGAAAGTAAGCAGAAGGGGGTGCAAGTTTGGGACATTAATACTAAAGTTAAAACTTAGTATTGTACGGTAAGACTATATATCCCATATTTTAAAAATTATCACACCAGTCGGAACAAATAAAAATATTATCAAATAAGAGAAAAGGAAATGAACCACATAAACTAATACTGGTCATCAATTCGCCGCTGCTGTCGGTCAGTCATAGATGGCACTAAACTATAATACACTTAAATTTATTAACCTTGTTCACAGTTGGAACAACAGTTTAATATTTAAACACATTTTTTAGAATATGACAAATTACCGAATAACAAACAAAAATAATGTTTCACGATCATTAATCCATCACTACATTTTGTAATATAACGGTTTTTTTTTTGTAATGGTGTTTTCTTTCACGTCCGCAATTTTGATGTTAAAAATAGAACACAAATCTTTAAATAGATACATGTATTTATACATGGCTTAGTATCCTAAAAGTATTGATTCGTATGGTTGTCTCCTCAAAGGAAATTGTTATATAAAATTGAGAATGGAAATGGGGAATGTGCCAAAGAGACAACAACCCATTATATGTAAATTAACCGAATAAAATAAAATGTACCCTAGCTGAAAGTAGCATCTCAAATATAAAATAGAACTATACTCTCTATTTCACTCATAAAACTTGAAGGTTGAGAATGTACATAAAGTAAAATGTAAATCCCGTAAGTAGTTAGGGGGGGGGGGGGGGGGGGTGGCAGGGGTCCTGATCTCGAAGTCCCAGACTTTAAAACATGAAATCCCGAGGTCCCGAATATATAGAAATATAAATCCCGCCATCCAGAAAGGATTAATCCCGAAATCCCGTGCTTAAAAACACCCGATCCCGGAGTCCCGTTAAAGCCCCCCTCATTTGTGTAGATGGACTAAATAACAAAACACAATATTTCCAGCCATGTCTCAGCCTTTGTGCGATTGTTTTTTTCTTGTTTTTTTGTTTGTTTGAAAAAAAGGGGGGGGGGTATTTTTGTAGGCATATTAAACATAAATATGTACATCTGTTTTTTATGTCATATCTCAACCTCCGTATGTTTGGTTTCCTTGGAAATGTTTTTACTGTACTACAAAGACCGTGCAATGTCTTGAGAGAAATCGAAATTCAGAGAGAGAAGCACATTAATTTATTGTCACATATAAGTAGTTGTCAAAGGGAGTTGCAGAATAACGGATACTGGCGAATGTCAAAAATGAGTAACAACGGAAAATAAAATATTTATTTAATACAATAGTGTAGACCATGTATACAGAGTTAAGTAATCATGTAATGATAGAAGATTTTACAGAATAAGCGTTATTTTTAAAGATAAAGAACATTTAGGTCCACACTTAATATGGACCCTTAAAAAATCGTTGGATTATCTCGGTGTTGCTGGTCAGTAATGAATAAAAAATCACTGGTCAATTTAAAGGTTGTTGTAAGTGATGCAATATATTCTCAGGGGCGGATGCAGGAATTTTCGAAAGGGGGGGGGGGGTGCTAACCCAGGGCAAAGGGGGGTGCAGGGGGGGTGCAAAACATATGTCCCGATACAAATGCATTGATCGGCAAAAATAAAGGGGGGATGCGCACCCCCGGAACCCCCCCCCCCCTGGATCCGCCACTGTATTCTTATTTTCCTGTTCCCCTTATGTAACTTCCATTTTTAATGAAGTTTACATCCATCAAAGCCTTATAGTTTATTTAGTTTCCGGTTATTACTACCCCCCCTTTATTTGTCGCATGTTGTGTATCATGTACTGGTTCTATATATCTTCGAGCATACATATGTACACTTATTGAACAATAACCATTTAGTAAACTTTTTAAAACGTTTTTGTAGACTTATTTACAATTAATTTTATACAGAACAAAAAAGATATTAACAAAGATGTCAGTTTGTCTGCGTGTTTTACTTGTTAACTTGCAGATGTGTAAATACCCACACGACACTCTTACAAGAATTTGTAGGATCATTGATATAAATTAAATGTTTGTTTATATATGCGATGTTAAGCAGCAGTATATGGACAGAACACGTTCTGTCGTGATATAGTACCAAAACACTAGCTATTACATGTTCCGCTGCTAAAGAAACCGTTTTTTTTTCAAAAGTGGCCAAATCATATATCTGAACGGAGAAAAGGTGTAAACAGATGACTTACAAGATAGTCTGAGAGATTTATGAATTGGTTACCCAAAAAATGACAAAGTTCATCTATCTCTCATTAGAGCAAATATTAATAAAGATCAAAACTCTGACCACATACAAACAGACAGCAAAGAGAAAACGTTCTAGGATTCAAACTGTAGATGTTTTGCGGAATAACTATAAAGGGGGACGGACGGATGGAAGGACGGGCGGCCAGACGGAATGACGGGTGGACAGACGTACAGGGTAATTGATGGGGGCATACAAAAATATAGCTTCAATTACATCTTTTATTGCGTCAACTTGTAGACAGTAACCCTGATGATTTCTATTTTTAAGTTTTTTAATTTTTGCGTACATGTACTTACAACGTATTTTTGTCTGAATTAGTAATTGTTTTAGATATGTATATTGATTATGAACATACATGTATCATAGTTTTTACAACGTATAATTTCATAAAAGAGGGTCTAATTGGGGTTTACGGAATACAGAATAATGGACAAAATTGCAGAATAAAATGCAAAAAAGAAAGAAAAGAAAAAAAGTATAGTTGGAGCTAAAATATAAAGAATAAAGAATATTGGTAATAATAATAAAAATTAATGATAATTATCCAGACTCTTATGATAAAAAGAATCTTTCAATACGAAACACATAATCATCGTGCAGAATCAACACGAAGAACGTTGGAAATTATTAGCATGATAACTTGACGTTATGTAACAAAAATTACGACGTCACGAATTTTGATGGGTTTTTTTTCCAAAATGTTGGGTTTGCGTCGCTTCTACAGGAAAAACGAAGTCGGTGACCATATTATTTTTTGATATCATCTAATTCGTAAGACAAAAAGGAAGAAAATATTAATTTAAAAAAAAATTCTATGGAGCGGTTCACGTGATTTATACCGGAAACCGAAAATTGTAGAAGAAAAATATAGATTTCCCCTATATATTCAATGTAATTTAGTACCCTCTCGAACCATTTTAAAAATGGATTTTTCTTGAAAACGAAGTCGGTGACATATACTTTTTTTTTACATTTTCTGATGTAGATTTTCAATATCTAGTTGAGTTCTAAATTTAAAAAAAATCTATGGACTAGTTCATTTACTGATCCTTGACCTTAAAATCCTTACAAGCACATAACTCGCATTATTTGTAATTTTAGAATATGTTATGAGTATCTTCTTCATTTCATCACCATTACTTTTTTCGAAATGAATATCTTTGTCGGAAAATATATAAAATGCCTTTTCGTCCGGACAAGATGTGAACCAATATGGACCTATTTTTTTATTGAAGGATCTGTCGTTTGAATCAATGCAAACATTAGAGTCGCATGTATATGTATTCGACAGGATTAAATAGCATATGGAATAAAATTAAACTGATTTGTATTACTCACAAAAACATGACATTGAAAATAAGAAAAGACACGTCCCCTTTTAGCACTTTCCTTCATGAACTGTTTTGCTCCATCAGACCATATGGCAGGAACTGTCAATACCCATTTAATTTCATCCGGGTTCACCGGTACTCCCTTATCTGCAAATGTCTGATGTAAGTGATCACGTAGAGCCTTTATACAGGAAGCAAAAACAACTGTGTGAGAGCTGATGTTTGGATCTTACATGTTGTGGGGAAAACTAGCTGTGACAATGCCTATGATGGTGCATGGCATTGCTGCCGTTATAGAGGCAGACCGGGGTCGACTGACACCTAGAATATGAAGAAATTCGCTATTAATTTAATAAAGAAAACTTTTAAGATGTTTTATTAAACTTTGCTAGATATATAATCGATGGTCCATTTGGTCTCAGCTGAAGTTTTATTGGACAGATACGTTCAATAGTTTATTAAAGTACTTATTTGACATAATTGAAATATCCTATGCTTTGAAAATGTATAGAACAGTTAAACAATAATTTACAAATAGAACTTAGATACATTAACTAATAAACTATATGAAATAAAATAAATTGCATTTTTCTATTACAATACAGGTATCTAAATGAATTTTCCTGAAAACCTGAAACACAACATAACTATTAGTATGAATAAATGTGAAAGGAACATTTTTTTTTATTTGTAAACCAGTCTGATTACAGATCGTTCAGTCTTTTTCGTACTTGCAAGATATTGGACAGCTATTTGGACCAAACCTTATGAAATTTACCTTTACTTTATAAATTAGGTAAAATATTTGGTGTATATGGGAAACTGGAACTTTTCTGTTAATTACTATACTTGTAAGAAAAACAAATCGTCCCTAATTTTTTCTGAAACAAAGTAATTTTTCCTCTTCCAAAATTTTTACGATCAACTCAACAATCCACCTAACTTACACACAAACACAGTAATGAGAGGCAGTTTATAGAAATTAATAACAGCATGGACATGGACACCTGATCACTGTTTGTCGACATTAAAGATTTCACGCCATGACAGTATGTCAAATAAAATCTAATCAAATCAAAGTTTTATTTATTGTCGATACATAGTTAACGAAGTAACACAAGCTCTAGTGAGCTTTTAAAATCGACATTATAATAAATTACACACAAGCAAGTAACATGCAAACAAAGTAAACATATTAAGACAAACATAAATACATAACAGCATGATATTAAAAGCACATACATGACATAAGCAAATACAATAATACTGTTCATGCAGATAAAATATAAAATCATAGCTAGATAATTTTAGTATTCATGAAAAAGTGGAAAAAAGCAAAGCTAAGCTCAAATCCCAAAGCACTAATGGCATGCATTACAATGTCAGTGGCCTGTTTTACAAGGAACACATAGAAGACTCCAATGATCAGATTTTCTTCTCACTGTGACTTTGAGATGAAAAACAGCAATAACAGCGCTAGTCCTTGTTTTTTGTGTGTTTTTGACTGTACATGTACTGATTTTGTGTCATGTAAGGATACCTATATCCTTTGTTTTTCTATAACAACGTATATGGCATAATCTTCAATCTACACGCACAAATTTTTACATTTTATTCACCAGCTTCAGGGTTTAGTCTTTTTTTTTGTCTTGTCACAGTAGTTTTAAAAGCAGGTGTTTGTCTATTGTTATGCTCTTTTCAGTGCATTCATTTGAAGTATTTAAGCAATGACTATTTTATTTGCTAATTTCATTTTAATAATGCTAGATCAATAAATCTATTGTCTGTCAAAAAAACATTTGTGTGTTATTTTAGGGATGTTTGTCACTTGTTTTCAAAATTTATCGAAACTACTTCCGTTGTTTTGGAAACTGGAATGTAAGTTAAACATATGTCTTTTAGGGATTTCTTGTCGTTTGATTGCTGTCTCGTGAACAAATGTCTGACTTTTGTTTGTTTATTTATCCATAATATGAGTGGATTTAAAACACTCTTTTCTAAGAAACGAAACAACTCTTTGCGAATATGAGCGTAGAACTAAGTATATATCGTGTTCTATAAATGTAAATACAAATGAAGAAAAAGTAACACAAATATAAATAATTATCCGGTGACTGCCATGTTTGAATAACACGAAAAAAGTAAGAACTCTTCTTTATTCGGTGTACCAACAACTGTCGTTTATTTGGTGACTTTCATTTAATTTAGCGCTTGAAAATTGATTCTATTTGAACTCCTTCCCGCAACACGAGCACAATGAGCAACTCAAGTGATACACCCCCGTCGTATAAATGTAAGGATTTTGAGGACATTGCATAGTGTTTTGAAAAGTTACATTTGTACATTAATAATGAGATTTAAATGTTGAAGACAAAACAAACTGAGACCGAAAGAAGGGTTGATCACATAGAAAATCACAATGAATTCATGAACTCTGAACTACATGCAATTCACAACACACACATTCCAAATCTAGAGAGTTTGATTGAAAAGGAACAAACTGAACGATTGAAGCTAGAAATATGGGGGCGTAAGTGGAATGTTGTCATCAGAGGTGTACAAGGAAACCCCAACCATCGGGAACTGCCAAAGGTTACAGAGACATTCACTAGAGTCTTTCTAAAGAACACACTTAACATCCCACCGGAACGTGCAGACAACATGCTTTTCACTGCAGTCCACCGTCTTCCGTCTGGTGATGAGGACAGACGCAGTATTATGTTAAGACTATCGAGTCTGATCGACCGAGATGACATTCTAAAGGCAGCCATAAAATTACCGCCTCGCTTAGGATATAGTGTCGTGCCAGATCTACCGCCCAGTCTCTCCGTTCGTCGAGGTGAACGTTTGAAGGAACGACGAGATTTGTCACCAGAATCTAGAAGGAAAACGAAATTGGTGTACCTACGAGATGCTCCATTTTTGAAGCTTGTCACCAAGCGTTCATAGATTACAACATTAATTTACAATGTGCATAATAAAAGTTTTTTTTTTTAGTTAATCTATGTTTGAATTATGTGTTATTTAAGATTTATTGTCATTATCTTTGTCCTTATATTGAAATCCTTTGATATTTCAAAAGAATTTATTCCAACCTTATTTGTCTGGCCTTGTGTTTATAAATTTCTAAATTGTGTATTGCCTGGGTGTCCTCGTCGAGGTCCGCGTTTTTAAAAATCAGCTGTTTGAATCACATGATTTGTTTGTACAATTGAAATATACAAGTGCTCTCATAGAGGTCCGCGTTCAAGAAACAACAACAAAGATGGCGACCCCCCATGCGCCTGAAAATTTCTTGTAACTCAAAATTGTTTAAGGTTCATGTGGACCCTATGGCTAAAATGGCCATATGTTCACCTCAAAATTTACTCTGAGTACAGGCAAACCTGTGCATCTGGAAAAGTTTTAAGGCATAGCATGCACTAGATAAATAGAATTCAAATGCATTGTATGATTTAGAAAATTCATAACTTAACTGGATTTTGCCGTACACTTTTTTTTGTCCCTGCAAAAGATGATAAAATTAACAAACAGTTGAGTTTACCTTGATATGGTCCACTCAGGTACACAGTTTAAATAACCAATTATTGTCAGTTATCTATTGTCCATCTCATGTCCATGTCAAGCAATACAGCTCACTTCAATTATTACCTGTGGGGAAGTTCTCAAACCTGTTTCCCAACTTAGTCTATTTTGGCACCTTCTGGAGGAATGAAAAAAAGTGCACGGTAAAATCCTGGTAAGTTTTAATTTTTCTAAAACATAAAACATATTTGAAATTTATTTATCTAGGGCATGCTATGCCTGAAATTTTTTACAGATGCGCAGGTTTGTCTGTACTCAGAGTAAATTTTGAGGTGAAAATACGGCCATTTTAGTCATAGGGTCCACATGAACCTTAAGGTAAAATCACCACACACTACAATAGTTACAGGCATGTACTAGACTAATAAATATGGGCGCTCGGTATGAACATTTTGGCAACATTCCAACAACAACTTTTTGTTTGACCGCGATTTGGCAAAATTTATTAATTATTGCAAACAATTTCTATTTTGCAATGCATGCTTCATACTCACATGTATATACAAATCCGGCAGTAGGCTCATTTGAAATATTTCAATAAAAGCTTTGTTACAGGGAAGGATAAAGGTAATCCGGTAACGCATTTACATCCATGCCAAGGGTGTTTTGTTATTTTGTTCAATATTTTTTCCCTTAATTTTCATTCTCTTACATGAGACAAAATTACATAAACTGTAGTTTTCAAAATTCTCAAGCTAAAAAGAAAGAACCGGAGAGCATAATATGTCCTTGTTGTCCTTTACATTGAATGGCAGCACAGGGAATCACCTCTGTGGGGTTCAACTTAGGGGGTTTATTTATTTCAAATTTTTTTTTCTTCACTTATTACATTTTTGTATGCATAAGATTTGTTGTGTTTAGGTTGATCTTGTCAGTGTCAGGGAACAGGGATAATAAAACTATTTGTTTTCATGCTGCACAACTTGAACATGCCTATGAATTTGATATATTGATTAAATTTGTTTTCATATCCTTTATTGACAATTATTATTTGTTAAAGCACCTGATTTATTTGATTACATATACATGTATATATGCATATACATGTATACAACTTAATTTAATATTTTAGTACTATGGCAGTAACTATAGGGGCTCTAAATAGCAGGGGACTGTCGGAAGAAGTAAAACGCAGAGATATTTTTGATAGATGTTATAAAAAAATATGATATAACTATTTTATGTGATACACATTGTACAGAAGAAAGAGAAAATAAATGGAGAAATGAATGGGGATATCAAGCCTATTTTTGCTCGTTCACTGGACACAGCAGGGAGATGCTATACTTCTAAATAATAAATTCAAAGTTATTGTTCATTAAGAATACAAACATAAAGAGGGAAACTATTTAATTTTGGATATGACCATTCATGAGTATCGAATAACTTTAGCTGGTATATATGGCCCAAATAATGATAATCCAGGTTTTTTCACAGAAGTACAGGAGGTAATCTCAAATATTCAAAATACGTCAATAATTATGGCAGGAGACTGGAATGTAGTTCAAGATTATGAAATTGATACACTTAATTATAAAACAAAAAATAATGTCAAAGTGCATACTAAACTGATAGAAATAAAGAACTCCTTAGTCTTGGTAGATGTTTGGAGAGCAAATAACCCAGACAAGAAAAGATATACATGGAGAGGCCCAGAACATAAACAAAGTTGTTTAGACTATTTTTTGATATCCACTGATTTTGAATCCTTAGTAAATAAATCTGATATAGATATTAGCTATCGTTCTAACCATTATCCTGTTTCTCTCAGTTTAAAATTTTATAACCAAGAAAGGGGGAGGGGTACTTGGAAATTTAATAATAGCTTACTACATGATACTTATTATGTGACTGAGATTAAAAAATGTATATCAGACACTGTTAATCAATATAACCTATCAAATACAGATACTGGGGAAGAAACATAATTATCTGTAAACCCCCATATATTTTGGGAGTTATTAAAATGTACAATAAGAGGGAAACCTATCTCTTATACTTCATATCTAAAAGATAAGTCAAAGGGGAGAATCTGAACTTGAACATCAATTAAACATTTTACAAAATAGATATGACCTACACCCAGATCAGGAACTATAAAAACTGAAATTCAAAACATAGAAGAGAGTTTAAAAACATTAAGAGAAAAAAAATGGAATAATTGCAAGAGCAAAAGCAAAATGGGAAGCAGAAGGAGAAAAATGTACAAACTACTTTTGTAATTTAGAAAAAAAGACATTATAATGAAAAACTTATTCCTAAAGTTATCAATGAGAATAGAGATGAAATCTTTGATCAATTCCAAATATTGGAAGAACAGAGAAAATTTTATCAAAATTTATACTCATCTAAAAATGCATTTTGTAAAATGGAACATGAAAATATGTTTTTCAATAAAAATAACTCTTTTATCAATTGTTTATCAGAAGAACAAATGTTAGAAGCTGAGGGAAAATTATCAACTCAAAAATGTCTGAATGCCTTAAAAAAACATGAAAAATAATAAATCACCAGGGGTAGATGGGTATACAGCAGAGTTTTATAAATTTTTCTGGAATGACCTTAAATTCTATTTACTTAATTCCTTTAATTATAGCTTTGAAGAAGGCTCTTTATCAATTTCACAAAGACAAGGCATTGTTACATGTATCCCAAAAGAAGGAAAATCTAAGTTTTATTTGAAAAGCTGGCGACCTATCACCCTTTTAAATGTTGATATGAAAATATGTTCCGCATCCATCGCAAATAGAATTAAACCTTTGCTCAAACATATTATTAGTGAAACACAGTTAGGAGTTATTAAAGGTAGATACATTGGGGAATGTACAAGACTTATTTTTGACTTAATAGAAAGAACTGAAGAAGAAAATATACCTGGACTTCTACTCCTTTTAGACTTTGAAAAAGCAATTGATACTCTTGAATGGTAATTCATAAATAAAGCACTTGAATTTTTAGGTTTTGGTCCGGATTTCTGTAATTGGGTAAAATCTAGATATTTTAATATCGAAATTTGTATCATAAATAATGGTCATTGCTCTAGTTTCTTTAATATAGAAAGAGGGGTCCGTCAAGGGGATTCTTTATCCCCTTACCTTTGGAACTTATG
This sequence comes from Mytilus edulis, assembly GCA_019925275.1. Classification (NCBI taxonomy): domain Eukaryota; kingdom Metazoa; phylum Mollusca; class Bivalvia; order Mytilida; family Mytilidae; genus Mytilus; species Mytilus edulis. Next base: position 29,540,595 of record CM034352.1, read on the forward strand.
AGTGCAGCAATGAAAAATAACCCAGATATTAATGGTATTAAGATAGATAGCTCTGAATAATTCCTTAGTCAGTATGCAGCTGACTCAACCTTAACTTTAGATGATGATGAAAAATCGTTAGAACAATCTTTATATATTTTAGAAAAATTCTCTGAGTGTTCTGGTTTACGAGCAAATTTAGAAAAAAACTGAAGCAATTTGGATTGGATCCAAAGCACGTTCAAAGGAAATTTTTCACCAAGGAGAAAGATTAAACTGGAATCAGACAGGAAAATTTAAACTCTTAGGTATAAACTATGATCTTTTTGCTGTCGACAAGACTGCCTATAATTTCGAAGAGAAAATTGAAAAGATAAAGGCATTATTAAATACTTGGATTTACCAAGATCTTACATACCTAGGAAAAATTACAGTCATAAAGTCTTTAGCATTGCCAATTCTCATTCAGTCATTAACAATATTGCCAAATCCCTCTTTTGAAAATTTTAAGAAAATTGAAAATATTTTTTTTAAAGTTTCTATGGAATGGCAAACCAGATAAAAACTGGAAATGTACTAATTGGATCATATGATACTGGTGGACTAAAGCTGCCTCATATTGAATCCTTCTGTTATCACTAAAAATTACATGGATCTATAAATTATGAGACCCTTTCAATTTTTCTCCTTGGAAAATTCTTTTTAATGATAAATATAGAAAATATGGTGCAGATAAAATATGGATGATGAATAAGGATAGTATTGAACAAATTTCAATATATTTTAATCGATTTTGGAAGGACATCCTTCTAAATTGGGCTAAACTGAGGAATGCTACCCATGACCATAATGATTTTATTGGCCAACCTATTTGGTTTAATACACTTTTAAAAATTGATAATAAAACTGTTTTTTTATGAAAAATGGTGTGAGGCAGGAATATTTTTTATCAATGATTTACTGAATGAGAACAATGAATTTCTGTCTTTTAATCAATTTAAAGAAACATATGATATTGAAACAAATTTTCATCAATTCTATGGTACACATTTGTGTATATATCATATGATCCCAAGTAGTTGGAAGGATCACATCAAAAAATGTGAAAAGAAAACAAACATTACTTGTGATAATTTAGACTATTTAAAAACAAATCAGAAATCATGCCCATATTTTTATAAATTATTTTTGTCTACTTATCACGAAAACACCATAAAATCACAAAATAAATGGAAAGAAATTTTGCATATGGAAATAGCTCACTGGAATCTTTTCTATATGCATCCTTTCAAGTGTTCTTTGAGTAATAAAATGATCATGTTTCAATACAAAATTCTGCAAAGAATTTTATGCACAAATGATCTGCTATATAAGTGTAAACTTAAAGAAACACATCTATGCAGTTTTTGCAATGAAACAGAGGAGACAATGGAACATATTTTTTGGGAATGTAACATTGTCAAAAACTTTTGGCTCCAACTAGTTGATACACCACATTTAGATTGCAATTATGAGCTTCTGATATCAAAACAAAACATCCTCTTGGGATCTGATATTATAGATATCTTTGGAAGTTTTTTCACTGTTCTCATGAAGTACTATATTTATTCTTGTAGATTGAACTCACTGTTACCTTGTGTTAAGATTGCACTAAAGAAATTGAAAAATTATTACACTATTGAAAAACTATATTCCACTTTTCACAGTTCTCCTGCAATAGTACTTGACTCATACTTGACTGAAAATAAATGTGTAACACAACAGGATGCACATCACAATTGGACAGTGGTAAGTGTGCATCCTATGGATATTATATATATGTATGCATGGAAGAATTAAATATGTGTTACTTGTTATGATAAAAGGAGTTAAAATACTGTTTTTTATGTATGATTTCCAGATATTGTTGGGAGAGAAAATAACAACAAAATATAAATGTATGTCACTGTATATATGCAAGACTCAGATCGACGTCCGGTCTCTAATCGACGTCCGTTCCTCAAATCGACGTCCAAATGAGACGTCATAATAAAATAACATTCCAAATCGACGGCCAATTTTATGCCTATCTAATCGACGTCTATTTCTTGGCATTTTCTAATCGTCGTCTGATTTTGAGCCTTTCTAATCAACGTCCGTTTTGGATACAGAATACAAAACTGAACTGAACAGCTCGTGTTTATCTTTTAAAACAAAACAGTTATGTTTTTCTATCGAAAGGAAAAATATGTCCACAAATGCGTATTTTTAGGAAATATCCGAAATTTGAACCTCAATTTACTTAAAAAGTAGCACATGAAGGTATATTTTTTTATAACATATTTGATTTAATCAGGAAAAAAATAGCTTACATGATAAATTTTATCAACATTTCAATATTGGGTCAAAACTGTATCGTATGCCATTAAAAAGAAATGTGTGTGTGTGTATTTTTTTTAAAATTTGTTACATACTACACTAAGTATGTAAACAGGTTGCAATATCATTTTTTTAATTTTAGAGATTGGTATGATTTTAAGAGCGACAACTATACACAAGAGTTCAAATAAAATGGATGTGAGCAAATTGAATTATAAACCATACGGCTTTCAACAATGATAAAAACCCATAACGCAAAGGCTTTAAAAGGCAACAACATAAAAAATGTAAACAATTCAAATAAGAAACTTAACGGTCTTATTTATAAAGAAAAACAACTCCGAAAAAAAAATAGGACAGACATAAACCATCGAAAACCAATGCACTGCAGGCTCATGCATAATATGCCGGGGTTAAACATGTGCGTGGGCACTTAACCTAGAACAGTGGTGCAACCGCACAAGATAAAATCATTATGCCAATTTCTTGCGTTCACGTGTATAAAACTCAGAAATTTGTTGAAAATTTGTCCGAATTATAATACTCTCAAAACAATTGGTTGTGCTTCTTTATTTTGTCTATTTATGAAAACTTAATAAAGCTTCTAGATGTCGTTTGGTTTTCTTTGTCGTTGTGTTGCTTACTCATTTCATACACTTACATGAAGTCACATTGGACGTCGATTAGAGAATCAAAATATTGGACGTCGATTTAAGAATGTGACGTCAGATTTGGACGTCGATTTGAGGAATGGACGTCGATTAGAGGCCGGACGTCGATCTGAGTCTAATATATATATATATATATATATATATACAACTCGTCTAAACATCAACCCAACAATGTTAGATCTGTAAATTTGCTTTCGCAAATTTTTTGTTCTTCCCTCGCCGGGATTCGAACCCATGCTACTGTGATATCATGACACCAAATCGCCTGCACTGCAGCCGTCCCGCTAGACCACACGACCACCTGGGCTCTCAAAAAAAGAGCTTTCGCTGGCCGTGTGTTACCTTTCCACGTCAGTTTTAATCTAGTGGCGTACTGCAGTACATGATATATAAGGCATGAAGATGTTATTGTTACAGATCAGCTAAATTATCTATAGTAAAGGATCCTACAAATGAATATAAGATACAGTCACAGAAAATAATTATATTTATAAGTACGTCTGAGTCAGTGACAACCCTACAACAGATGTATCCATCGGATCGCCATCAATGATGGTGATACATGGCTGTGTACATAATGTATATACAACTCGTCTAAACATCAACCCAACAATGTTAGATCTGTAAATTTGCTTTCGCAAATTTTTGGTTCTTCCCTCGCCGGGACTCGAACCCATGCTACTGTGATATCGTGACACCAAATCGCCTGCACTGCAGCCGTCCCGCTTGACCACACGACCACCTGGGCTCTCAAAAAAAGAGCTTTCGCTGGCCGTGTGTTACCTTTCCACGTCAGTTTTAATCTAGTGGCGTACTGCAGTACATGATATATAAGGCATGAAGATGTTATTGTTACAGATCAGCTAAATTATCTATAGTAAAGGATCCTACAAATGAATGTAAGATACAGTCACAGAAAATAATTATATTTATAAGTACGTCTGAGTCAGTGACAACCCTACAACAGATGTATCCATCGGATCGCCATCAATGATGGTGATACATGGCTGTGTACATAATGTATATACAACTCGTCTAAACATCAACCCAACAATGTTAGATCTGTAAATCTTCGCAAATTTTTGGTTCTTCCCTCGCCGGGATTCGAACCCATGCTACTGTGATATCGTGACACCAAATCGCCTGCACTGCAGCCGTCCCGCTAGACCACACGACCACCTGGGCTCTCAAAAAAAGAGCTTTCGCTGGCCGTGTGTTACCTTTCCACGTCAGTTGGTCTAGCGGGACGGCTGCAGTGCAGGCGATTTGGTGTCACGATATCACAGTAGCATGGGTTCGAATCCCGGCGAGGGAAGAACCAAAAATTTGCGAAAGCAAATTTACAGATCTAACATTGTTGGGTTGATGTTTAGACGAGTTGTATATACATTATGTACACAGCCATGTATCACCATCATTGATGGCGATCCGATGGATACATCTGTTGTAGGGTTGTCACTGACTCAGACGTACTTATAAATATAATTATTTTCTGTGACTGTATCTTACATTCATTTGTAGGATCCTTTACTATAGATAATTTAGCTGATCTGTAACAATAACATCTTCATGCCTTATATATCATGTACTGCAGTACGCCACTAGATTAAAACTGACGTGGAAAGGTAACACACGGCCAGCGAAAGCTCTTTTTTTGAGAGCCCAGGTGGTCGTGTGGTCTAGCGGGACGGCTGCAGTGCAGGCGATTTGGTGTCACGATATCACAGTAGCATGGGTTCGAATCCCGGCGAGGGAAGAACCAAAAATTTGCGAAAGCAAATTTACAGATCTAACATTGTTGGGTTGATGTTTAGACGAGTTGTATATACATTATGTACACAGCCATGTATCACCATCATTGATGGCGATCCGATGAATACATCTGTTGTAGGGTTGTCACTGACTCAGACGTACTTATATGTAGGACTCTAAAGTGCGATGGGGACGCTAAAGTGCGATGGTCACGCTAAAGTGCGATGGTATGCGCTAAAGTGCGATGCATCCCCACGCTAAAGTGCGATGGTCCGCGAAAGTATAGACGTAAGAAACGTAGTTTGATTATGACGTTATCAGTCGTTTATACAAACCAAAAATGAACATGCCGGAAGATAGATTCAGAATATTTTATTAACAATTTATACAATAAATGTCCATGACTTTAATACTAGTAATTGATTTAAACTTAATCGTTCTTTGTCGGCTGTAGCGCAATGTTTATTTTTTTCGAGTGCTGGAAGGACTTGTATTCTGTAGTCAACAAATTTACTAAATACATACAAAATAGTATACGCATACTTATCCTGCTTCTATTAGAAGCAAACGGATACATTTGAAGCATTGTTTATGTGGCAGTTTACTCTGTGATCCTCGTTAAAATGCTGTCGATTTTAATAAAAGATACGTCCGACGGTAAAAAAGACATACATGTTTTCATGTGTGAATTATAAATTTTCTGCATTTGTTCGTACTGTACATTGTAGGAAAATAAAACATGTATTTGTTCTCGCTAAGAAAAAGGAGAATACTAGGCGAACATTGCCTTTCTTTCGCATTTGACATGATTAAAAGCTTATAAATAAAGAATAAATGTTGCATATTCCGACAATGAACGAATTTTATATTTATAATTTTTGAATGACGACTGTATTAGGGAGCTACCATTTGATTTGATTTTTATGGGGGGGGGGGGGGCTAGGATGAAAAATTTTGTCCTGCATTTTTTTTAACTGTAATCTCTGTCCTGCCTTTTTTATTTTTCACTCTAATCGGTCCTTCCTTTTTTTTTTTTAGTTTATCCTGACTTTTTTTTACCTAAATTGTCGTCCTGACTTTTTTTTTTTTTGCAAGTGTCACATCCTGCCTTTTTTTTTACTCAAAACTGCTGTCAAATTTCATCCTAGCCCCCCCCCCTCCCCCCATAAAAATCAATTGGTAGCTTCCTAAGGGAGGTTGTTACATTGGTGTGAACGACAATATATACCAATTATCCAAATATTCAATACCATGAATACGCTCCAAATTGTTAAAAATTCATTTTACATGAAATTTAATATTTTGCGACACATAAATTAGTACCTTTATAGCAATTATAACTTGGTCGAACTTGTTTATTTAGAAACAATCACTTAAGCCTACCGGAAAATTATAAAGCCTATCACTTATGTTATACCTTAGCATACTAGCATTTGCAAAACTTTTTTAACCTGTATGTTTTAACCCCTCGCATCTTACCCTTTGGACCATCGCACTTTAGCGTAATAAACCAACGTACTTTAGCGAACAAACAACCATTGCACTTTAGCGTGAGACACCATCGTACTTTAGCGTAGACCATCGCACTTTAGCGTGACCATCGCACTTTAGAGTACCATCGCACTTTAGAGTCCTACATATATACAACTCGTCTAAACATCAACCCAACAATGTTAGATCTGTAAATTTGCTTCTAAGAATGTAACTTTAACACACTAATGAGTGTTATAGAATTAGTTGTTATATTTTATATATTATTCACGCAATATTTCGCTAAACAAATTAGCTTCATCGGGCGTGTGCATCTATCTAGGTGAAATCGGATGCATGACAAAAAATATCTTTGTAGCTTGACGTTTTTGTGTAAAAGTTATATATATTGATTGATGGGGTATATACAACATATTTTTGCCGTTTATTGTACATAACAATTTTTAAATCTAAACAAATAGTTGTTTTAGTTAAATAGAATGAAATTCATGATTTATTCCTTTGGTTTTGGGTAGAACTGTTTTTCATCTCTCTCATTAAGTCCATCAGGTTCAAGAGTACGTAGCTGATGCATCCAGAACCTTTCTCTCTGTTTTCTCCTTTCGGAGTCCCAATTTTGATTTACCTCAATTATTTGAAAGATGATATTATCAAAAGTATGTCCTGTTCTTAAGAGGTGTCTCGTAATTGGACAGTTTCTTCCTTTTGTATAGAACGACCGGTGATTGTTAAGTCTGATGTTGAATGTAGTTTCTGTTTCACCAACATACGGCAGCTTGCAAGTTCCACAAGTAAGAATATAAATACTATTTTCCGTTTTGCAATTAGATGTAACATAGATGTTGTATCGCTGCTTTGTTACTGTGCTGCTGAAAGAGTGGTCAGTGTTGGCGGCTTTACAGCACTTACAATTGCTTCTACCGCATTGTTTGTAACACCCAAATTTAGAAGTTTCTTGTTTCTTTACTTTTGATGTCACAAGTATGTCTTTGAGATTTTTGGGTCTGCGATAGGCAATAACAGGAGGTGATGGAAAAATTTCTTTTAAGGAAGAGTCATTTTCGATAAGACGCCAGTGCTTTCGGATAGTAGATGAAATATTTGTCAAATCGGGATGGAAGGTTACAACAAACGGAATTCTATCTGCACGGGTCGTCTTATCTTTGTATTCCATGAGGCTAGCTCGATCTTTTTCTTGGGCTTTATCAAAAGCGTCTGTGATATTTTTGGTTTTATATCCTCTTGATTTCAGCTGTGTTTTTAGTTGTCCCAAACGATAGTTAAGGTTGGATTCCGAGGAGCAAATTCGCTTTAGTCTGATGACTTGACTGTAAGGTATACTCCTGGAGCAGTGTTTCGGGTGACAACTTTTTGGAGAAAGGAACTGGTGTTTATCAGTTTTCTTTGTGTGGAGATCGGTTGTCATGACCCCGTTTTTTTACAAATGTGGTGGTGTCGAGAAAAGCAATTTTCTCGCTTGAAAATTCAGATGTAAATTTAATTGAGTGATGGAACTGATTACAATGATCTAGGAAATCTTGCAAATGTTCTGCAGTATCGTTCCATTTCATGTCAATATCATCAATAAAACGGAGCCATGACAAAGGTTTGTATGGCACACTCAAAAGGATGCGTTCTTCGAGATCCCCCATAAAAATGTTGACAAAAGAAGGTGCCATTTTTGTTCCCATACTAGTTCCGTCAATCTGTAAAAAGTGCTTGTCGTTGAAAATAAAGTTGTTATTTTCAAGCACTAGCTTGAGCAATTGAACTAGACAGTCAGTTTGGGGATGTTTATCCTTTCGAGTATTCCATACTTTTTCACACGCGGCAATTCCTTCATCTTTTGGAATATTTGTGTATAAAGAACACACATCCATTGAAACCAAAATTGTGTTGTTAGGTAAAGGACTTAAGGAATTCATTTTCTTCAAATAGTCAGTCGTATCTTGAATATGAGATGGTAGTTGTTTAACATGTGGTCTGAGGTGGTAATCAACAAATTCTGAAATTTTTTCGGTGGGATGGCCATTAGCTGATACTATAGGTCTCCCTGGGATCCCTTCTTTGTGGAGTTTTGGAAGTAAGTAAAATCGACCGGTTGTGCACGTTTCGTCTGGGCGTAGATAATCGTACGTATCGTCATCAATTTGTTTATCTTTATTCATTTCTGAGAGGACGTTATTAATTTTTTTAGTGATTTTTTTGGTTGGATCACATGTTAGTTCTTTATAAAATTTAGCGTTTGAGAGTTGACGATTTCCTTCTTCGATGTAGTCTGCCTTGTTCATCACTACAACGGCACTTCCTTTGTCAGCTTGTTTGATAACAATTTCGTCACGATCTTTTCAGTTTATCATGGCTTGACTTTCTGACTTTGAAATATTTCTGACTTGTTTACCACTGATTGAAGATCTGACTTCAGCTTTGACTGATGTAATGAATGATTCCAAATTGTCGTTTTTGCTTTTAGGGGGATTCCATTTACTTTTCTTTTTAAATTTTGGAATGCATATGTCTCCTTCATCACTCTCATAATCAGATTCATTCATTCCGGCTTCTTTTAAATTTTTCTTCTGTTGTCTATTGAAATGTTCTTTCAACCGAAGACGCCTGGCAAATGCTTCTACATCTGTCTCAAGTTGTAAATTGTTGACGGTTGCTGGAGCTGGACAGAAATTAAGGCCTTTACTCAATAGTTTTTCTTCAGAGGTAGTTAGTTCTATTGATGACAGATTGACAACTAACTTATCTTGAACTGTGTGTTTCTGTTTTTTAAAACGTCTTTTCCTCGGTTGTTTTGATTTACTCTCTTTTAACAAGTTTAAAATTTGATCTTCTTCAAAAACGGAACTTTGTTGGTTTAAACGGTCTCGTTTGAACTTTTTATTTTGTTTAGCTTTGAAATTTTGTTTCTCTATTCTTTGAATGTCGGTTAGTCTTCTTTGAATTACGTCCATGTCTTCTGGAGTAACAGACAGAGATGTTTTTTATATACGTTTCATTTATTTCCGAATTAATTTGTTTGTAGCCGTAGATAGAAAAGGAGAGTAAGAGTTGAAGAAGTCGGAATGAACAATTGAATAAAATATCGTCCCAACGTTTCATAAATCTGCTGGACTTTACACCCGGTGTCTGAGGCGTCAATTTGATATTTAAACCTTTTGGTATGGTGTTGTTATCTATGTACGATTTAAGATTAGAAGCATGATGTTCATGAAATGGAACGATACTGCAGAACATTTGCAAGATTTCCTAGATCATTGTAATCAGTTCCATCACTCAATTAAATTTACATCTGAATTTTCAAGCGAGAAAATTGCTTTTCTCGACACCACCACATTTTTAAAAAACGGGGTCATGACAACCGATCTCCACACAAAGAAAACTGATAAACACCAGTTCCTTTCTCCAAAAAGTTGTCACCCGAAACACTGCTCCAGGAGTATACCTTACAGTCAAGCCATCAGACTAAAGCGAATTTGCTCCTCGGAATCCAAACTTAACCATCGTTTGGGACAACTAAAAACACAGCTGAAATCAAGAGGATATAAAACCAAAAATATCACAGACGCTTTTGATAAAGCCCAAGAAAAAGATCGAGCTAGCCTCATGGAATACAAAGATAAGACGACCCGTGCAGATAGAATTCCGTTTGTTGTAACCTTCCATCCCGATTTGACAAATATTTCATCTACTATCCGAAAGCACTGGCGTCTTATCGAAAATGACTCTTCCTTAAAAGAAATTTTTCCATCACCTCCTGTTATTGCCTATCGCAGACCCAAAAATCTCAAAGACATACTTGTGACATCAAAAGTAAAGAAATAAGAAACTTCTAAATTTGGGTGTTACAAACAATGCGGTAGAAGCAATTGTAAGTGCTGTAAAGCCGCCAACACTGACCACTCTTTCAGCAGCACAGTAACAAAGCAGCGATACAACATCTATGTTACATCTAATTGCAAAACGGAAATAGCATTTATATTCTTACTTGTGGAACTTGCAAGCTGCAGTATGTTGGTGAAACAGAAACTACATTCAACACCAGACTTAACAATCACCGGTCGTTCTATACAAAAGGAAGAAACTGTCCAATTACGAGACACCTCTTAAGAACAGGACATACTTTTGATAATATCACCTTTCAAATAATTGAGGTAAATCAAAATTGGGACTCCGAAAGGAGAAAACAGAGAGAAAGGTTCTGGATGCATCAGCTACGTACTCTTGAACCTGATGGACTTAATGAGAGAGTTGAAAAACAGTTCTACCCAAAACCAAAGGAATAAATCATGAATTTCATTCTATTTAACTAAAACAACTATTTGTTTAGATTTAAAAATTGTTATGTACAATAAACGGCAAAAATATGTTGTATATACCCCATCAATCAATATATATAACTTTTACACAAAAACGTCAAGCTACAAAGATATTTTTTGTCATGCATCCGATTTCACCTAGATAGATGCACACGCCCGATGAAGCTAATTTGTTTAGCGAAATATTGCGTGAATATTTTATAAAATATAACAACTAATTTTATAACACTCATTAGTGTGTTAAAGTTACATTCTTAGACAATTATATAATTTAATTTAGTAACTGCATCAGTTTATTTACAAACTGATCCACACCTAGATATATTGAATGTTGATTGTTTCTATTTTTAGACACTATATATATATATGATCCAATACCTATTAAGTTTACTGGTTGGTAGATTCTTATAGACTCTATATATATATATATAATATATATTTATTTATTTTTATTATGAGTACATGTATGAATAGAATAATTAGGTTGCATTAATAATAATCGTTTAATATCAATTTAATCGGATATGAGTATAAGTCAATGATTTTTTATATTTATTTATTTATTTATTTATTTATTTACAAGCGTACATTTTAGATAAATAAATTGAATGAAAACTACGGTTCCTAATTTGTGCATTGGGATAAAAAATTCGATATGTATCATTACTTTCTTTTGTTTACAACTCTGTCTTGTATTGTTCTGGTCGTACTATTTCAAATATTCAATTTCATGACTGTATGCTGGGTTTCCATAAGTTTACCATAGTACTATCATATGGTTGGGTTAAAAATTAATGTTAAACCCTAGTTTTTAGTGTTTTAATGTCTAATCTTACCGTTTTACTTTATTGTCATAACTGCACGACTCGATTCTCAATTATATGTGGTAAGATAATCGTTGCAAAGAATCCTGCTCAAACTTTAGTGAAAGACGGGTTTAACTTTGCATTGTTGCGAGAGTTTATATTCTTTGTTGAAGGCAATTGTAGTGACCTGCAATACAAGTACCATTCAATTGAGTTTAGTTATGTGTCTTGTATTTCTGTCTCTGCCCTAAGTTTTCTATATTTTGCATGTGTAGTGCATCATGACACAATACATTGTTACGTGTACCATGATGAGCTTTCGTGCAAGACTGCTGTGTGTATTTTTTACATGGAACATTTGATCAGACTTTTTGACTCCTGACTTACATGTATGCACGTTGGGTGCGTCATCACGTTGCAGTGTATTCCTCGGTATATTACCTTGACCTCAAAATATAATTTTCAATTGACCCTGCTTCTGAATATGTGGTATGTAGATGTATTGTCATAAGATGATGAGTCTATTGGCACGAGAAACTTCATGTGAGCTTGACCTTTGCCGTCAATGTAAAACTTGTATATTTTGTTTGAATTAAATGGAGAATTAACTGTATGATTGGCACTCGTACCACATCTTCTTAGATATATTAGATATATAGATATATTGTTAGTTTTATGTACCACGATGACCCTTTTCTCAAAATCCGCTGTGTGTGTTTTTTTTTGTTTTTTTTTTTTGACAAGGATCTCTTGACCAGACTATGACTTTTTGACTCTTGACCTTTGCATATTGGATGTGTCTCTTGGTATGATTACCTTGACGTCAAGTCAGGAGTCTCTGGTTTTTGTTAGTCTTGTATGTTTTTAATTGTAAGTTTATTTTGTAATTTGGAGTTTGAACTGGGACACATTTTGTTAAGGGCCATCTGAAGCCCGCCTCTGGGCGAGGGATTTTCTCGCTTTGTTGAAGATATAAAAAAGAAGATGTGGTATGATTGAAATTGAGACAACTATCCACAAAAGACCAAAATGACACAGACATTAACAATTATAGGTCACCGTACGGCCTTCAACAATGAACAAAGCCCATATCGCATAGTCAGCTATGAGGACCCATTAGTTGCCTTTGACTGCTTTCTGCTCTTTTGACATGGTTACTGTCTCTTTTACACATTCCACATTTCCATTCTCAATTTTTAAGAATGTTTGGTTCAGATGAAACTAAATCCTTTAATTTCCGCGAATATCAAGTAAGAAAATTTACTGCTTCAGTAGCATCGTGTGATGCCAGTTGTGATAGATAATTCAAAATGTTTCAATCATTTTACCTTAGATTTCGTTTCATGGACATGTAGGTATGGATAGTCTGCTTTTACATCATAAAAATTCACACAGAAGGTATACGCATATCAATAAACTGAACTCAAGGCTAAGAACCTTTAAAGTACACTTAGACAGAGAGCTCAATCTAGTGAAACACTTTGTTAAGTTGGTCACATTCAACTTGAAATATCAGTGTCTGTTACCAAACTGCACCGAGATCCTGAAAAAAAAAATGCGCAAGTTAAGTCTATTTAAAGAAGAATTCAATGGAAGTAAATAAGCTGATTACTGAAATAAATGTAGAATATGTCTATTAACCACAGATGCCCCTGCTTGTGAAAAAAATGAGTAAACTTTCACATATAGATGCAGTATTCGCTTTATTTTGACCGTTTTGTGACCATAAGCATTGTGAATAAGTTTCAAAACATTTGGTTGAGGCAAATTAAAGTTAAAGAACGGAAACAATAGATTTAGCAGTTTTCCTATCTCAAGGCTCCGGGTTCACATTTGTATCATTGGTACTCGTACCACAACTTTTTACATCTAAACACTCATGAACAGTGACGCTATCGGGACCCAATATCGAACTTAATAGATCTGTGTTATGGGGTAATGTGAATACTAACATTTGATTGAGTCAGACTTATTTAAGAGAAAGGAAACGAAAGAGTCAGCACTTCTTATGTTTTTAAAGGGACATGATAACTCTTGAACGGTAAAAGTGACACTTAAAAATTTCAAATTTGATTTTGTGTTGAGGTGGGGATCCCGCTTACATGTTCAACCCCGCCTTATTCGGTATGTCTGTGTCTGTGGTAAGTCAGGAGCCTGTAATTCAATGAATGTCGTTTTTAAGTGTAACATACTTGTTTTTCGTTCATTTCTTGTACATAAATTTGTTCGTTTATTTTCTCGTTTGAATATTGTTTTACAATGTCATTTCAGTGCCTTTTATTGCTGACTATATGCGGTATTGACTTTGCTCATTGTTGAAAGCTGTATATGACCTATAGTTGTTAGTGTTTGTGTCATCTGGTCTTTTGTGGGGAGTTCTCATTGGCACTCATGCCACATAAGGGGGAGGGTTGGGATCCCTCTTACATGTTTAACCCGCCTTATTTTATATGCACGTGCCTATCTTGTTTTCGTTTATTTTTTGTACATAAATTAGACCGTTTGTTTTCTCGTTTGAATTGTTTTACGTTGTCATCTCGGTGCCTTTAATAGCCGACTTTGCGGTATGAACCTTGCTCATTGTTGAAGACCGTGTGGTGACCTAGGCTACATTGTATAATTGTTAATTTCTGTGTCATTTAGTCTCTTGTGGAGAGTTCTCATTGGCACTCATGCACCAGCTTCTTTTATATATTGTGTATAAGTTTTTTAGTATTTGGTTGAGGCAAATTAAAGTAAGAAGAGTGTAACCCGTTTTTATGGGACGTTCGGGACAGACGGACAAGTGTAACTCTTTATGCCCCTAAATCATGGCGCCAACACAGAAGTTCTGACTATTGTGCTGGTGATACACATTCCACTAAAACTGTAATTAACACATGTACACATAATTTTATTACATTGTATAAAAATATTCAATCTTAATTTTGATTTCTTTATTGTTGGCCGAATGATTATATGCATGCCCTTCACAATGACTAAATGAGTATCAAATTTGACAAATTTATTGTACATAATTATACATTTTACTATATTTTATAACGTTTTTTTCCAACTAATTAAAGCTTACCAACTTATTGATCATCACTTTCAATTATATGTCTTTTAACATTCTGTGTTGAACAAAAAGATTTGTTACATATACTTCACATGTATTTCTTTCAAATCTGACATTATTAAAAAGCCTTTAAATAAAATTCAGTCGAACTTGATAATAAATGTGCAACTTGATCAAATATATATGCAAGTCGTCAACTGGTCAAGTGGCTAGATGCACATATCGTTAGCCATATAAACAAAATGTCCTAATTGGGTGGTTTTAAAACTTCTAGCATAGGCGGATCCAGGGGGGGGGGGGGGGGGGGGGAGCGGCTCCACTTTCGTGGGACAAATGAGTAGGTCCGGTAAGGGCCGAGTTTGGCCCCAAATTTCAGTTTCTTCTAACGAGATATTTAGGACACTATTTAAACACTTAAGTGTCTATTTCAATTGATTCGATTAGTTTCTGTTAATGATTTTAACTGATTCAGTCATTAAAAACGCTCCGATTGAAGCTTAAATATGAAAAATCTTTCAAATATGCCAAAAAACGTCACTTTTCAGATGGTTTTCGTCAAAAATGAAAGTGGCCGCATCCGTGTTCATCCTCAACCTTTATATATGTTATGTATTATCATCAAATACAACTTACATTTCAATATTATGAATGAACACGAATGCGGCCACTTTCATTTAAGACGGAAACCGTCTAAAATTTAACTAAAATGCTATAATTGTGAAGATTTCAGTAATTTAGCATGACTTTATGATGCTAGTACACGATATATGTTCATTGTATTGTCAAAAAACAGCACATATTTATGTCGCAGAAGCATTCTCCTTTCCAAAAAATAGCTAAAAGATTACATTTTCACAATTTTGCAAAACTGCTTAATTTTGGGGCCAAAAAGGGGTCTTACTGAACCTACTCCTTTGGTTGATTATATAGGGAATCATTGAAGCATGACTGGAGCCGTCCCCCCTTAGGAAAAGTTCTTGATCCGCCACTGTCTAGACATATTTACGTAAACAAGGGATGAGTAAGGGAAAAAAAAAGAAAACAAAACGACTGAATTAAATAAAAGGATGTTCGATGTACTGTATACTTCGGTTTGTTTTAAAAATCTATACGATGCTTTATTTTTATCTAGTTTCCTTATCAAAATAATTAAAATGAGAAGATAAATACCTGATAGCTTCCTTTACCGTCAATGCTAAAATGTTTAATGTTATAAAATAATTTTAGCGTCTTTGACCTACTTTACCTTTTTATTCGGAGACTTGCGGTTATCTTCTGTTATGTTCAACGGGAACATTAGAATGATCTAGAATACAACCCAGATGGAACCAAGAAGTTGGGTTGCCTTAACCATACAACCCGGATGTTGAACCAGTTACCATGGTTTCGAACCAAAGAACCAAGGTTCAGAACCAGAAAACCCAGATGGAACCAAGGTTTAGAACCAGAGTGCCCGGATATAACCTGATTACATTCGGAATTCTCATGACTTTTTATACATTCAATGTATTTTCCAAATCATTTATTTATTTAGTATATTTATATATAATTTTTTTGTACTTTTTGTTCTGTTTTTGTTTTGTTTTTTGTTTTTGTTTTTGTTTGTTTTTGTTCTGTTTTTTCGTTTGTATGGGGAGGGGGATGTTCATATAAGCACTGACACTGACAGGTCAAAATGAATAAACATGTTTTGTATTTTTCTTTGATAAAATGCATATAAACATTGTATGAGGTAAAGAAATACAAAATAAAGAATTATAAAAACAATATATATATATATACATGTAGTCTATCATGCATTGTAAATCATTCAGTGAATTGATCAATCGCCAATATAAAAAAAAGCTTTATTCGTAATCAACCACTAAAACATGCATTGACGGGAGCATAAGTATTCTAGATAATACATGCCCGTTTACGGAAATATGTCCGAACTGTTAAATGCAGCTGTTTTATTGATTTATAAAACGAATGAACGGACCACACCAATTGAATTTAGAATTGTAGTTACTTTTTTTTTAAATTTGTGTTTCATTATCTAAAATGTATCCATAAATAAAATATGTTCGCAATACCGTTTATATTATAGTTATCATACTAGAGCATCCGGTTAGAAGGGTATTACTGCATTGTAAAGGGTTTTGTTGACATAATAACCTGTACATTATCACGTGTAACTGTTTACTAGTTTAGTCTTGTGCATTTACTTCTCCAAAATAAATGTATTGTGAACTTATCTTTAAATTCATGGATAGATATTGAATGAGAGAAAAAGAAGCGAGTACAATTTTTAGTCCTGATTCAGTTAAAGTAATGGAGGGGTGGGTGTGCAAGAGGCATTTGAAATCAGCATAAAGAAAAACATTCATGCAGAATTGTCTCAAATATACGTCCTCAAATAACAAAAATAAAATAGTTGAGTAAGACCAAATTCATCGGAAATCGTTGCTTCGTTTTTAGTAAAAGAATATACTTCCCGTAAATCACATAATCTTAACAACCTTGCACAATTTACCTGTCGAAAAAACGCGATATTTGTATGATCATAGATGTATTAACCCATTAATCTATGGTATGGTGCATTTGATATCCGGCCTCATATAATATCTGACTCCAATCTACGAAAATTTTGCCCGGATTCATATGCTTCTTGATATTTTCACTAGTTATTTTTTGTTGAATGATATTTAAATGTTCACGACAATCGGATCGTTGGAATCTTCGTTTGTATTCTCTATGTGATGTCCATTTAAGGGATCGGAAAAATAGGTTACACATTTAACAAGACTGCATAAAATGTCCCTCTTAGAATGTCCCCACATGCAATTCAAAGTCTCCGAAAACAGAAAGAAGGTATCTGCACAAATTTGAAACGTGTTCACATGTAAGTAAAAATCCATGTCTGAGCTGCTGACTAAGTATGAAGTCATTCTGTTTAATAGAACCTGAGAAAAAAGTAACGATAGTTTTTAAGTACTTTCAATATTTCAATATAGGCAAAAGTGTCGTTTATCTACTAAATACCTCATTCCTTTTAGATATGAGATTTTCCATCCCGTACGATTTATTATATTTCGAGATAAAATTAACTTTAAAACCAGGAAGTTTTGACTCGGAAGTTGACAATAGGTATCATACTATAGCATGAGTTAATTTCTTTAAAAATATACAGAATCTTATACTAGTACCTGCAAATGAGTTTTTATCCAAAAACTTGTTTCCAAACGTCTGAGATTCTATGAACATAAAAATTGAGGAGAGCTGGGGACGTCTTCTTTTGATAGAGAGACATCTGTGATTGGTCAGTATGTTCTGTGTAATATAGCAGGGGTGGGTTCATGTAAGGGCGTAATGGGCATACGCCCCCTTAAAAACTATCATTATCTGTCTATTACGTTAGTGCATTTCACAATTATTTTATGTTTTTTAGCGAAATAAAAGGTTAAAAAAGGATTTTATTCTTCGCCCTCTCTTTCAAATAACCCCTGTACAGGTTTCTTAACTGGAATCCGCTTTATAAATTTACTTTATTTTTTACAATGATTGATAAAACATACGTTATATGAATTGTTTTCAAAAGTTCAATGACGGCTCCCACTAATGATAGTTTGTACTATGGTTGTTACGGTAGCAAATCGGGAAACATCTCTTATATACGAATCGGTACCATTTGGGCCGACAAAACAAGTCTTGTATATTACGTAAACATAATCTAAGACGAAATTGTCTTGTGTATAGGAATAAATATTTAATATTGATTGTCGATAATGGAGACACACAATTGTGTAGTTCAATCATTTTAAATCATGAATCTAGGAATCGTTGTGCTTCCGTAAAGTGAGCTTTGGATCTTAGCTTCATGATTGAAATACTTCATTCATGTATGTAATAAAGATAAACATAAATATATGTTCATGTATCGTCAGTATTATTCAAACTTATTTTTTTTTTATCTATTTCAAACTTTGAATTGGGATATGTATAGTATAATTCGAACTTTAAAACTTTTTCAAACTGTGACTTAGGTCACATGTTGTCATGCCGGGGCATTTTATCGCTTACTATTTGGTATAGGTTTCGCATATTGTTTAAGGCCGTAAGGTTACTTTAGTTGCTTGCATCTTTGTATTTTGGTCTTTGGTGTAAAGTTTTCTCATAAGCCATCATACCACATCTAATTATTTTCTTATATTAAGAAGCATTTTTTTTTCTTGAATGCTTTACTTTTCTCAGGCTATTTGCAACAATACAAATGACCGTATCTACAGCAACAAGAACGATTTACATAACTAGGTAATGGAAAACCAAAATCACAGTCACAGTCATATTATATCAAATGGTACACAAGCATTTTTAAAAGCATCTTAAAGTAGATTTAACTTTGCTGTAATAACAGCTTTTGATTTTGTCTCGACAGAAGTTGCATTGCTTTCCGTATCTCCGAATGTGAACTGGACAATTCCATAGCGCCTGTCACCTGTTGGATTCGGAATATCAATAACAAACTCGCCTATTTTTTTACATCCCCTTTCATCAAGATACTTTGGAATATTCTCTTCTTCCGTTACATAAATCGCAACATTACTTTTGCCTTGTCTTTTTCGTATGGTATGGTACTTGACTTTTACCTCAGTACCAACTTGAATGGATCGAATGGCAGCCATCAAAGACTCAAAAACGCCTTTGCATCTTTCTTCGCCATCTCTAACAACAAGTCTGGATCGATCATGCAATGAGTTGTTGAATAAAGGTTTGATACGACGGCCATATGTCCTTCTTATGAATCTAGAGTGGATGATAGTTGGCATATGTCCAAACAAAACGGTATCTTTAAGTACCGCTAGTCCCGGATCATCAGGAGTAATAACCGTTTTGTCACTGAAAGCCTTTCGAATTGCCACTTGAGCTAAGTGACATTTGGAAAATCCGCCTACAAGTATTAATGTAGCAATGTTGCGTGCTTGACCATTGGACAAAACATTTTTAATCAATTTGATGGTTCTTTCGATTACCTTTCTGAATAGAGATCTCATAAATTCCAAATCAATTACCAGTTTATCATTCTTAAGTGTGATCTTGTCAGAGTATTTAGACTGTGAAAGCAACGTTTCGAATTATTTCTCATGTTTACGTTTACAAAGTTTGTCAATAGCAACAAATGGAAAAATAATTGTGATTTTTTACCTTATTTTACTAGCATCAAGTTTATTACGTTTTGTTGTTTCAAACGATCTACAGATATCAAGATACGATTCTACATCCTCACGTGCCAAACTTTTCATTAAATCTTTTCCAACGATATCATAGAATGTTTGCAAGAATTCTTTATCTACAGATGTACCACCTCAGTCGTCCCCTGTAGCTTTACATAACTCCATCATTCTGTGTTCCTTTAACATCTCATGAGCATTAACATCCACAGTCCCGCCTAAAATATCAAAAATACGTTGATTACACGTTAAAGAAAACATAATACTTTTTTAATAATTTGTCAAAATGAAGTTTTTATCATGCTTTTTTTAAAAATATAATAATAAGTATGAGTCACCGGACTTTTTTCAAGCAACAGGTTGTACAAAGATTTTGTAGGATTATGCAGGGAAAATCCAATTTTGTTTAATAAAAAGAAAACTAGACCATAAAATTTTAAGACAAAATGTGAGGAGATAGCTCTTACAGCATGCTTCCAGATAAGAAAAATAAGAAATGGGGTCACCGGACTTGTTTTTTTGCTACATATTTAACAATGTTTAAGTAGGTAAATTCACAACACTTTCTATTAACAAATTACTGTATGTGAGTTATATTCCCTTATTTGGCAAAATTGAAAAATAATTTAATCAAACAAAAA
This sequence comes from Mytilus edulis, assembly GCA_019925275.1. Taxonomy (NCBI): domain Eukaryota; kingdom Metazoa; phylum Mollusca; class Bivalvia; order Mytilida; family Mytilidae; genus Mytilus; species Mytilus edulis. The sequence goes on from CM034352.1 coordinate 29,560,886, forward strand.
TATTAAGATGTTTGGAAAATACAGCTGTAAATATGATAAAACACATATTTTTTTATATCAAAATAAAAAGTTGTTCACATGAATTACATACTACTCTAAAAACAAATTTCACATTTCATTAAAGATCTAAGTGAAACCAATTGTTATCTGCTACTTCAAACTTCAAGATGGAGGGAGACACCCAGCCACCTTAATGTAACTGGTAAATTTCATATCTGTTTGTGTCGGTTTTATATACACGTAGTAACTGTACGGTTCAAAGCTAACAAAGAATTGAACTGAAATATAGTATATTTTATGCAAAGGTCTGATTCCTTTCACGGATTTAGCTATACTTTTTGGACCTTTTGGATTTTAGCTCTTCATCTTTTATATAAACTTTGGATTTTAAATATTTTGGCCACGAGCATCACTGAAGAGACATGTATTGTCGAAATGCGCATCTGGCGCAAGAAAATTGGTACCGTTAATTTAATTAATACCACTGGGTCGATGCCTCTGCTGGTGGACTATTTTAATCCCCGAGGGTATCACCAGCCAAGTAGCCAGTACTTCGGTACTGGCATGAAAATATGGATTTTGTTTGTGTTATTAAAATTTGCTGTTACAAAATGATAGAAATTATTATAAATTAAGGAATGTATCTCCCTCATGCAAAGCTTTGATTCCTTTCACGGATTTGGCTATACTTTTTGGACCTTTTGGATTTTAGCTCTTCATCTTTTATATAAGCTTTGGATTTCAAATATTTTGGCCACGACCATCACTGAAGAGACATGCATTGTCGAAATACGCATATGGTGCAAGAAAATTGGTACCGTTAATTTAATTACTACCCCTGGGTCGATACCTCTGCTGGTGAACTATTAGTCCCCGAGGGTATCACTAGCCCAGTAGCCAGTACTTCGGTACTGACATGAAAATACGGATTTTTTGTGTTATTAAAATTTGCTGTTACAAAATGATAGAAATTATTATAAATTAAGGAATGTATCTCCCTCATGCAAGCTCTGATTCCTTTCACGGATTTGGCTATACTTTTTGGACCTTTTGGATTTTAGCTCTTCATCTTTTATATAAGCTTTGGATTTCATATATTTAGGCCACGAGCATCACTGAAGAGACATGTATTGTCGAAATGCGCATCTGGTGCAAGAAAATTGGTACCGTTAATTTAATTATGAGTTTTTACAATCGCTGTCTTGATGTCCATGGTTAAGGGTGTATTTATTTCAGGTTTCGGATTTTTTTGTCAGATGTTCGGAAAACTAAGGTTTTTTTCTACGATACAAGATAAAATGTTTTGCCCCATATCCACCCACTTATCTTTTCATAGAAGGCTTCAATAGCTCAAAAAGGTCATAACGCTAGATATAAGGTAAAAGTCCAAGTCAGCCTTTTCCCGCCATTAAAAAACTTACATATCTAGAAAAGGAGTTCATAATATGTTTAGCTTATTTTGTTCCTTAACCATTGATCTTCTAATTTAAAGTGTCAATTTTAAATTCCAGACTTTTTGAAATTCACCCTTGACTACATCGGTAAGGACGTTTCAACCCCGATGATGTAATCAGCTAAGTAGTCGCGCTTCTATACTCAGATTTAATGTTAAAACATTCGAAACACTAAAGGTTTGTACCCTTGAATAAAAAGATAGCCCAAGCCAGATTTGTTACAACTGTCCGGTTATTTTACCCTGCTCTTTCACTGCGTGATATATTTCAACTTCCAAGTGCTTTAATTTGAGTACCACTGATGATTCTTATCAAGAGGAAACGAGTCTGTCGTACTTAATTGCAACCCTTTTATCCTTGGTTTGCCTTTATGAATTTAAATGTTACTATATTTAATTTGGAGTAATATCTTTGAAATCGATTGATGTAACTAACTGTCCTGTGTTGCAAACTTTCATTCAATGTTTGTGACGGAACCTTTTCATCTACTCATCCACTTGAGTGGGGTAGGACTGATGAGTTATTTCTGGTTTCAAAATGTGATCTATGGTAAAATTAGTTCTCATAATTTTCAAACATTTGGAAAGTCAAGTCAAGTGGATAACCAGAGGGTATATAGATGATAATTATCTCATTGTGTAATAATTATTGTAAATTCTCAGTATTTTTTTTTCTCCTTGTGTTTTCTTCTAATGTTCAGTTCTCAGTGTATGAGTGCGCTTCTGTTAACATTTTTGGACTCGAGCGTCACTGATGAGTCTTTTGTAGACGACACGCGCGTCTGGTGTATATACAAAATGTAGTCCTTGTATCTATGATGAGTTTATTTCTATTTTTTTAACTCTAGTTTTTTTCTAAATGTCAAATGAATATTTTTTTATAAGTCGACTATCATTATAAAACAAATCGTCATTGTCGAAGTATTTGAGTTATTAATACTCCAGAAATATTGTAAAAAACTTTCGCTTTTCTCTCACCTGGTACCTTTGATCACTATTAAAAAGTTATATACAAAAGTGATTTTTCTTCCAAACAAATAAATAAAGGCTTTCGTTTTATTAATTGTTAAGTTTACATAAAAATGTCATAGAGAGGAAAAACTGACAAACTTAAATATGCATGTCTCGTTTGATGACGTAAAATATTTCCACAAATGAAAGTTAATAGAACTCTTCAGAGATGTACCTGAAATAATGAATTGTAAAAATGGAGATGAGGGGTTAAGGTTAAAGAGACAGCAACCTAATAGCACAATAAACCTAATAACATATGTACTGTAACTACCTTTGAACAAGAAAAAAGACAAAGTACTATATAAAAAGAAATAATGGCTTCAAGGGAATCACTTGCCTCCTAAATCAACTACCATATATTTTGTTCCCGTCTGAATCTTCGAAAACCCTTCTTTAAAGCCTTGTTGACTCGCCATGGATAAACACTGGCAGTATATAGAAGCATCTTCCGGCTCCAAGGATATGAGAAGTTTATCGTCTTTGATGCCTGCCTAAAATAAAGGAGATACATATGGTTACTTCACAAAATACATACATATAAATAAACGAAAATGTTGGGTATGCGTTAAGTCAAACAGCATTCAAATGGCCCATTTAAAACTTAGTGTATGCATGTTATATATCAATCAGTCATCTGTGATGATTTGAAATCTGTCAAACTCTCTCCAAACAGTTAAAATAAAAAGAAACAAAACATATGATTTAAGTACATTATGTTAAGTTTATATCATATCAATATAATCCCAATAGGTATCCCGATCCAAAATCCGTGGTGGGATCCGAATCCCGAGTAGAAATAACACGAGACTGCAAACGATGTGAAAGTCAAAGCTGTATCCGATTCCCAGGGAGCATAATCGTCCGTGGTAATTGGATTCAGTCCAGTCAAACTAAGATTTAACCTCAAACTAATTGCAATAGAAAATGTTTTTGTTCTAATCTATAGCATTATATCCTTAATATACACAAAAAAAAGTCGCATAAAATCTAACTTGAGGAAAACTCAAAATCAGCATTTTTAATTTCCATGTTAATTTCCTATAACATTGGAAGGTAAGATGAAAAATTTGTCTTTTTTGGTCTGTTTTAGGTCGATTTTCTTGAAATTTATGTAAAGTATGATACTTTGATGGATATATACGTTGGTATTTGACTAAATTATATAATCTTTTGCTTATGAAATGTACAAAATCGAAGTGTTATGGGTAGTTTTATATTTTGCGCATTTTTCATTAAAGAAATTGCAAATTTGAAGATGTGTGACCATTTTGAAAAAATAATGTGAAAATTTGGTAATGCCTATATCTGTATATTATATTTTTTCAGAATCTTACTTGTCTAAAGAAAATTTAAACCACAAAAAGAAGAATTACGGAAGCCGATAAGGGCCATTCAAAAAAATAAAATTATGTCGTAATTACGACATAGCATGTCGTAATTTCGACATAACATGTCGTTATTACGACATCGCTATGTCGTAATTTCGACATAACATGTCGTTATAACGACATCGCTATGTCGTAATTTCGACATATCATGTCGTAATAACGACATCACTAAGTCGTTATAACGACATCACTAAGTCGTTTAACGACATCGCTATGTCGTAATAACGACATCGCTTTATATAAAAGAATATGTATTATAATTGCCAAGAGACTAAATGACACAGATATTAACAACTATACGTCATCATAATGCCCCCAATAATTACAAAAGCCCCCGCATAGTCAGCTATAAAAGAGGGAGGAAAGATACCAGAGGGAGAGTCCCCGAAATGCTGTGTGGCAGAGTGTTATTATTCAATTATTAGCTCCCTTGGTAAAACTCCAAATGCCATATTTAATGCATGTTATTGTTAAATAATTTACATGAAGCTTTAATAAGTACATATTTTTTAATTGCATAGCTTTTGCTATTTAAATTCATTGGTTAAAGATATTTATTTATATTGTAAAGTTTAATATTTGCATCGTCGCAAAATCTTTGGATACCTTCTTTGAATACCTTCAGTGAGAAACTTATATATTTTATAAAAATCATTTGAGGTTAATGAATTAACGTATGTCAAACGACTGTACAGGCAGATTAGGTAGATAATACTATGTGTATATGCGAGCCTAACTTGCCAGCTAAGCATCCCATCTCCCTCAATATAAGCGCATACTGCATGGTTTCTTGTTATAAGGGTAAATTAAAATATCAATTGCTCTGATGCTACTTTCAAATGTTGGGCACGATATTCCTTACAACACGTTACACTTAAAATGCGACGTCGAAGAGGGTCTTTGACTTCGATTAATTTTTTCAAGTTTTATTCGTTTTTTTATATTGTTGGTTGATTCTGGTTCTGTTCGTTTTGTGATGTCATTTTATCAAAAAATTACCCCGAGTTGTGGAAATCGCAAAAATAATGTTTACCCTTTAAGTTATTTCAACTTAAAATGCAGTACTGTCGCAAGTAATGTAGGAAGGAAAGATGGGACGGAAGTACATGTATACGGTTTTCATATCTTTTTTTTTTATCATAGGATGTTTAACTTTCAAGTTGCATATCATCTGTCATTGTAAAATTTCTATATCTTAATTTATCCCCAATACAAATATATCTGACACTCTGCATTTTTACCCGTTGTTAAATTTGAATAGAATTGTATTTTCCCTGACACATAAGTTGTCGAAATACACCCCTGCAATTACTAGAACCTTGGCTTGAGAATTATTTCCCAATTCATCTTCAGATATATACATTTTAAAATATAGTAATCTACTCCTGGGTCGTCCGCGAAAACGTCAAACAAAAATATAATCCCGGTTTTTTTTTTAATTCGATGAAACTGTTTTCGTTGCTGTTTGGGATTCGTCTTTCAATTACCTCCATTTCATGCACAAGTTTATATTGACGAAAAGTTCCGGCTTCGCTAGTACAGGAATTACTTTCATCACGAAATAGCAGGACAAATCGCGAAGTAAAACATTCCGTTAACTGGTATTAAGTGTTTTGATATTGGTGATTGCACCTAACTGAAGTGACGACTTTAAATGATCTATTTCGGAGTACTTCCGTAACATAAATTTCAATTTATTTTACAAAATGGGATTTTCCCCCCATTTCCAAATTCTTTTAAATAAATCGTCAAAAGCTATACATTTAATAAAAATTGCAAAATTTAACCTGAGTCGAACCTATTTCCCGGGCGGAGTCTGTAGCAACATGCACCATTTTTTTTCGTCAGCAATCATTAAAAATCTTTCTCCAAATTTCATAACACGATTTGTTTTAATTATCATAAACATTGAATTGAAACTTTAGCACATTTAACGTTGGAAATTAGCGTCTTTAGGATTTTAGACGTTTTCAGACATTTGGAAAAATTGGCTACCGTTTTGTAATGTATGGAAGCATTTTATTCCTTTAAGACCTAAATATGTAGTTAATAAGGAAAGAATCTTGGCATTTTTTACTCTTCGTATATCTAACTTTTGTTTTGATCAATTTAAAAAAAATATGCCTTAACTGCTTTGAAAAATAAAATATCAACTTGGACAAAATGGCTACCGTTTGAAAAACGACTGTGTAGAGAAGATTTTATTGAATCAGCAATATTTGAACTCACATGAGGCAAATATTTGTACTTTTGTTATATACTATTATTGTCTTACTATTTTTATTCATTTTCTACTATAATATGCAGTCGAGTCAAATGAAATTTTGGAAAATAACGGCTTTAACGCCACAAAGAACCGACATATGTCGTTGTTCCTGTCAAGAATCAAGAAGATCACAGAATAAGAAATAGGATCACTATACATAACAGTTAAAACAGTTTTTCATAAATGTAACGTTGGTTGGGGACATCTGTTTTTTTTCACATAGCTTTCTTTTTTTAATCCTCAAATATACTAGATATTACTTAGGAGATGATCAAGAGCTATAAAAACATAATTCAAAACATATATTGAATTTGTTTTAATATTGGTTCGTGTTTTCTAACATTTTTATTTTGTTTTGCGGATGAAATTTCGAAGATTCTGTTTTAAATCCTAGGGGTTGTAGGAACATCGCGCGTGCCCAACGTTTGAAAGTAGAAATAGAGCTATCAATACTTCAATACACCCTTATACCAAGAAGCCATGCAGTTTGCGCTTATTTAAACGGAGAGGGAAAGCTTGGCTTGACTTGGTTGTACAATTTCAGTCCTCTAATAATTCCGCATTTCATTCTTCCAACATGTGTGACTGCATAGCTATTCTACGACCGGTATCTTCTCAATCTAAACGACTTTGTTTGACTGTACAGCCCTAGCACTATGGGCCATGATAATCTAAACTGGTATCTATAACATATATAAGTTTCTCACTGAAGGTATCCAAAGAAGGTAACCAAAGATTTTGCGACGATGCAAATATTAAACTTTACAATATAAATAAATATCTTTAACCAATGAATTCAAATAGCAAAAGCTATGCAATTAACAAATATATACTTATTAAGCTTCATGTAAATTATTTAACAATATAATACATTAAATATGAAATTTGGAGTTTTACCAAGGGAGCTAATAAATGAATAATAACACTGTCTGCCACACAGCATTTCGGGGACTCTCCCTCTGGTAGCTTTCTCTTCCCTCTTTTATAGCTGACCATGCGGGGGCTTTTATAATTATCGGGGACATTATGATGACGTATAATTGTTAATTTCTTTGTCATTTCGTCTCTTGCAAATCATAATACATATTCTTTTAAATATAGCGATGTCGTTATTACGACATAGCTATGTCGTTATTACGACATAGCTATGTCGTTAAAACGACATGGTGATGTCGTTATTACGACATGATATGTCGAAATTACGACATATCGATGTCGTTATAACGACATGTTATGTCGAAATTACGACATAGAGATGTCGTAATAACGACATGTTATGTCGAAATTACGACATGCTATGTCGTAATAACGACATAATTTTTTTTTTTTTAATGGCCCTTATCGGCTTCCGTAAAGAATGCATGCTTAATTATATTTTATTAAATTTGAGATTCTTTACCTTGACATGTTGAAAATTCAATAAATGGTCAACTAATGAATTACGAAATCAAGATTCTAGCTTGATAAAAGATATGAAAACACCTGAAGAGTTGTCTGTTATACTCTAAAGACCGCTAAAAAATCAAAATCAATACATTCTGATGGATAAAAGAGGTAAAGTTATAATTTTGTATCAATTTTTATTGATATTTCTGCCTATTTTGCAAGAGTTATCTCCCTATTGAATGCAAATCTCAAGGAATTGTAAACGGTGATTTTTTAAGTCTTCCTCAAGTAAGATTTTATAGGACGTTTTATTTGTATATTTGGTGTATAATGCTAAAGTTTAAAATCTTAAAATCTTCTGTTGCAATTACTTTCAGGTTAGGGTCAAATTTATGCTAGATTGACTGGACTAACCCACCGTTTGCGTGTTATTGCTTCTCTGGATTCGGATCCATCCGCGGATATCGGATCGGGATACCCGGTGTGATAATTGTGTCTCTGATTGAATTTTGTTTAAGCCTGGTGTCTATGGAAAAAAATTATGATGGTGTATCGAGTGAATAAGAAACCGTAAAATATTCTCATCATAAATTATCTACATATAGTTATCTTTGCTTTCTTATTTACAAAACATAATTGATCATGTATCTGTTCCAGATACCCGACAAACTAAATATGCTTCTAATGCAATTTGTATGTAACAATTTTTTTCATTGGCTAAAAGTTGCCGTCAAATCCACAGTTGACCAGGCGTAACTAAGGGGGAACAACCATTTTGAAATGATTGAATCAACAAATGTTCGATTACTACTATATAAACGAAAATAAAACAACACCTACCTCGAATTCGCCGTTTTAATGTTATTTTATCCGAATTTGAAGCGTACAGGTAACGTAATAATCTCCAGTTCGTAAGTTTTCATTTGTATGACGTCACGTTTACCAATGACGTCTTTGCGCCAAAATCATTCGTGAAGTTTCGCGGATTTTTTTTATTTGTCGAATTTAGACACTTTTCCAAGTTTTATCGTATTATTTCTTTTTGAAATGCATTAGAATCGGAACAACAGTACTGTAGTTGAAGAGTTGCCACCGTCAATTTTGATTTGACGGTCGCAAATCTCCGTGTTACTGTCTCCGCTACGCGTCGCCAGCAAAACTGCATTTGCGACCGTCAAATCTACAATTGACGGTGGCAACTCTTCAACTACAGTACTGTTATTCTTTAAGTTTCTTCTTAAACCTTATTTCCTTACCATTTTTTTTTTTTTAATAATTACTTTTGTCTGAAAATATGCAAAATAAATTTTCATCTGTACAAGAAATACATTTGTTTTTTTTAAGATTAAGTGATATGGACATAAACATGAGAGCTGCATTTCGTTGTATTTGACCGGATAAATTCCAATATGGAATAAGATAAAATTGCTTATCATCACTCCAAAAAAATATGACATTAAATAACTAAAAAGAAACGAACCCTCTTAGCACTTTCTCTCATGAACTGTTTTGCTCCATCAGACCATATGACAGGAACTGTCAGTACCCACTTAATTTCATGCGGCTTTACATGTACTCCCTTATCTGCAAGTGTCTGATGTAGGTGGTCACGTAGAGCCTTTATACAAGAAGCAAAAACTACAACTGCTGACAATGACTGTCTACGAACATCAAGTAACGGAATATCTAATGTCAGATTCTGTAAAAGTACATATATTTATACAGGACATTTTGGCGGAAATTTGGTAATTGGATAGGTTGTGCCACCAACGAATCAATATAAAACCGAAACCCTATCTTTGTGAAAAAATATAAATACACGGCATGTACATGCTTCAAGCATAATGCATTTTCCCAAGATAAACTGAAACACAATAATTATGGTGTTGAATAGATGTGAAAAGAACATTTTTTTTATTATTTATTAGTATGCTAATGTTAATCAATTATCAAATAAGGAGACACCTTTCCATCAAGGCCATATAAGAAACAAAGATTTTGACAACTACAGGTCAACGTAAGGCCTTCAACGAGCAATAAAAGGACCTGGAATAAACCAATAAATGAAACAGTTATGACAGACGACAACCACCTAATTAGTTTATCAATTTGCAAATATGTAATGATATATATATATATATATATGCTCGTTTATGGATATCGCTATTTATTAGTAGATAATTACTAAGGATTCAACTTTCTACCAAATTGTAAAATAGTTTTGAAAATTATGTTTATGTATGAGCTTCTTTGTTTAAATTTACCATTATAATCCTTCTTTAGGGAGATTCTTACGTATTGTAAAGTTGTACTACAAGGACAACCTCGTTTTGCTTACACATTATAAATTGGACCTTATATTACAAAACAAGTAAATAACTAATCTAAAAACAAAAAAGAAAAAGAAAACAATGAAACCGTTAAAACTAACCTCACATCGATTTAACTTCATCTTAAACTGCTGAAAGAAATAATAATCATCTTCCGTATCATCAGTCACTACCGCAGCATAGTCATCCTCTGCTTGATATCCAAAAGATACAATTTCTAGGTTTTTCTTGAAAAGTATACATGTGGGTGTTTTCAATGACAAAAGTTGTTTGGAACCACCATTCCACACTTAATTGGCCTTGATATCTAGTTTATCTTTTTTTAAACTCTCTCTAGTTGAAAAGGCATATCCACTGTAAGTTGTTCCCAAATCGATAGCTGCCACCAATAATGTGTTTTCAGATTCTTTACAAGCCATTCTTTGAAAATATATACTAGATCATCAGTATTCATTATAATATATGTACCGTACTAATTACATTTCTATTTATATTGTTTGTCACAGTCGGAAAAAAGTTCAAGATTTCACATATGTATAAACGATACAAAATTTTACTCGACATTTAACTGTGCATTGTTCAAAGTTTTTTCTTTAGTTTTGGATCTGCTTTTATATTTTTCTGAATTGTATTTGATGTTTTTTTTTAATTTCATGTCCAATACAACTAGTGAATCAAAAACTGATTATCCTTCAATGGCCCCTAATAGAGAATTTTACGTTTCAAACGAAACTTACGTACGTAAACGCAAGTGACTTAGGCTTACAATTATACGGACTTATAAGACATAAATTATTTTGTGGTTGTCTCCCTTCGCCGGTTTTAGCATGTCAAATTTCAGTCGGATAATATTCTTTTAATTCTGAATAACATTCATGTACGAAGCAAGGACCGTTCGATATTGGGGGGAGGGGGTCGTGCTGTGAATTTAAAAAGAAGATATTTCTGCCCATTGGATAATTTTCAAAACAAAATTTCCGAATCAATATCTCTCCCCCTCCCCTCAAAAATTAAATGATCGATTAAAAAAATCAAAAATGGCTGAAAAACATGTTGTTTGGAATATAGAAAAAATCACGTAGGTAAGCAATGACAAAATAGGCTCAATCGAAATTTCTCCAAAAATGTTAGAAATAAAACAAATTTATCCATGTACATGTACCCCCTCCCCTAAAAATAAAAGGGTTGCTTCCTTATCAAAAACCTGGACATGCATTTAGCTGAACGAAAGTAAAATGTGTACAAAAGTAAGAATATAACACATTTACAGAAAAAAAGGTTTACCACAAATTTTTTTGGTTTTCTTTGTTTTTGAAAGTCAATATTTCTATTCTTTTTATCCGTCTTCCGTTTTCTCGGGACTGAGGGAATTATCGACCTCACTATACAAAATTTATCAGTCTGCTTCGAAACTCTGCAGAAAGCTGTTCAACTATCTGACTATACCTCATAAGGTCAGGTCAAGTAAGATAAACGGTACTGTAGTTCCATCGGGAAATCGAAGGAGTAAATCGGTTTAACTTAGGAATTAAATCGGTTTATATGTTACAGTTCATAAGTTGACAAAGTAACAGGCTGACAGGTTGACTCTAAAAAGGTCCACAATGTTGACAAGTGTTAAGGTCGACAAGTTGACAGGTCGACATGTTTAAAATTCGATAAATGCATAGGTTGACAGGTTGACAAGTGTAAGGTTAAACGTCGTGTGAAGTTGAGTTATGTGTTTGACTTGCAAAGAGAAGGGCTGGATTTATAAATGATCCTGATGATGAACAAGATGTTCCTACGGTTGCAGAATAAAGTCATACAAGATTTGTTTAAATTTCGTTCTTAAAAGATAAAATTGTCAATATTTAAAAACCTTTTTTGTCCATTTTTCAAATTATAGTCCTTGTGGTTAATTAAGTAAGGACGGGTCCTTTTCATTTTTTTATACCAACTCGTGTAGGTGAGTGAGACTTAAACAGACTCAACTGACATACATAACAGCAAGGACTGTGATCTGAAAATGGAACTGTATAAACTGAAAAATCTAAACTTTTCAGTTTGATTTGGTCGTTTCAGTCTGATTATTAATAATTAGTGGCAAGTTTTACGTCGTCACTACGAAAACATTTATGTGAATCAAGTTTAATTTAGAACAAACAAGTTAAATAACTTAAACTTTTGTCTCATGATTATATGATTTGAAACACAATAATTGTTAGATACATCGAGAAAAAATATATACTGAACATTAATGATATGTATTATCTATTAAAAAAATATGACTCAGAAAAGAAAATAAACTTAAAACATAAAAATGTCAAAGGTCAGGGTCATGGAATTCTGCGCATCAATTTCAGTTGAACAGAAGAAAGTCAAATATCGTATGTCATACTCGGTAGTTTGCCTGCATGCAGACCATCCAAGCTTACTATGTACAACAGATAAAAAGTTACAAATAATTTACTTAGTGGCTGTACCAGGGGTGCGGGTCTGTGATTAGATATTTTTTTTCTTCGGAAAAGTCGAAAGATTACGGAAAGATTACAGAAAAGGAGACAACTGTTTTTTTTTTCCTTTTTATTCTGGAACCCCTCTTTTTGAAATTTCTGGATCCGCCCCTTTTACTTATCTACCGCCATAGAACCACGATTTTGCTATATATCCAAGTTTCTTGTAGTCTGTATGATCATGAAGCAGATTTATGAAAAAGAAGATGTGGTATGATTGCAAATGAGACAATTCTCCACAAAAGACCCAAATGACACAGAAATTAACAACTGTAGGTCACTGTACAGCCTTCAAAAATGAACAAAGCCCATACCGCATAGTCAGCTATAAAAGGCCCCGAAATAAAAATGTAAAGCAATCCAAACGCGAAAACTTACGGTCTTATTTATATAATAAAAAATGAATGAAAAACAAATATGAAACACATAAACAAGCGACAACCACTGAATTACAGGCTCCTGGCTAAGAACAGGCACCGCTCGCGTACATACATACATAATGTGGCGGGGTTAAACAATTTAAGTTAGCGGGATCCCAACCCTCCCCTAACCTGGGACAGTGGTATAACAGTACAACATAAGAACGAACTATAAAAATCACTTGAAAAAATATAAACTCATCAGATGGACAAAAATACAAGTGGATGTGGCCGGGTACTTGTACATCCCAACAACAAAACGACACTAGGAACAGATCTAAGAGTACTGACGGCTAGTTCAAGGCCACTAACAACTAATGAAATAATCATGCATATAAGACTAGTCTGATAGCTACCCGAATTAAAACAACAGAAATTTTAAACAAATCAAATATGCTGCTTTATGCAGCTATGATTGTCACTTATGCATAACTTAGTTCCAATATTTAAGGCAGTGCAACAGGAAAGAAAATATAAAGATTACTATTTCCAAAGACCTTACTCGGCATGGTTCACCTGTCATGGTAATGCATCGGTTTGATTGACAGCTTAGCTTGTACAACAATGCCATGTGACAGTCAATTTCTAAAGTTTATGCGCTGATCGTAGTAAAAGGGTCCAACAATCTAAAAATCAAGCCATGCTTCGTTGACATAAATGTTAGAGATATTATAACCCATTCTGCGTAATTTGATACCGTATCTTGTATTTGATAACTTACATGTCGGCTTGGATTTTTTTGTTGAAACGCCGAACTTTTCTCTTCAAGAGACAGCCTTCTTTTCTTTTCAAAGTAATAACCTGTCCCCAGCGATGCTTCGAGGGTAATAGTAACACAATGATACCTTAAATCCCTCTGTCTGTCCGTCGGTCTGTCCGTTCGTAACACTTCTGTTGGCACTCTTGAACCTACATCCTTCAAGGAATTCTAAACATGAAACATGGCAAATGTATAACACAGCGATATGTTTTTTTTTCACTTTCCATAATGAACTTTCCAAGGAAAATAAAATTGAGAATGGAAATGGAAATGGAAAATGTGCCAAATAGAAAATAACCCAACCATAGAGCAGACAACTGCCGAATTCCATCAATTGGTCTTCAATGCAGCGAGAAACTCCTCCACACGAAGGCGTCCTTCAGCTGGCCAAGTTTTCAAACTACTTTTCTTGATAGGTTATGGCACACACGACACAGATCATTCACTGAAAAAATAAAAGCCGGATTATCAATAAGACAAAAAAAGTAAAGCCCTTACTATTTTAAAGGCAATCAAATAAAATTACTCCCAGAACGATCTTCTTATTAGATAATCCAGGTATTTTAATATGCCCAAATATTAGGAAAACATTACAAGCTACATGTATATATATTCACCAAATTACTGAACTTGTACAAGGTCCATTATCTTTGATAAAATTTATCCTTTTTAGAATATATATGTTAAAAAAACTCATTTTCCCGTATACTCTTTGAACGCCACCTTAAGGTGTAATACCACCAAATCATGATACGCCACATCCGGTTGCATACGAAAGTAGGTCTAAAAAAATATTCCCTTGAATTTGACAGTTGTAGAAAATTAACCCTGCATTTCAATGCACTTAAATTTTTCTGAGTCATAAACATGTATGTTGGGTGTCTGAAAGCATCATTCTTTTTTTATTTGATGGTCTTATAAAATATTTTGGAAAGTTAAGGTTACATAGTTGCCAAAGCAGGTAACCAGTAAATAACCTGGTAAAAATGTGATTGTTTACTTCCGGTGCAGGTTACTTTCTTATATGCAATGAAATGTAGTGTGAAATTTTCACTGTAGCACTGGAAAGGATTAAACTTTATTCATGCAAAGTATTTCTTTGGTTGAAATAAAGGTAAATTCTGTACATTTTTTTAAAAGTACCAATTTAACAAAGACTAATAGGGAAAAATCAATGGTGGTATTACACCTTAACAATTTGGTTGACCACAGAAACTCGTTTTGCAAGAAAACAAGAAACATTTGTAACTGTATATATTGAAAGCCGCAGTGACACCCCCCCCCCCCCCCCCCCCCCCCCCCATTTTCAATTTTCAAATAAGAAATGGATTAAAAATAATTATTCCACGTCCTTCAAATTCTCGCCCGCAAATTATCATTATTCCAGCCAGAACATTTCAAAATATATACCTGTGGCCGATGCGAACAAAATTTGTCCTTTTTGTATAAGACAAGCGTATACTCTGAGTCTCGCTCGTGGAATACGCTATATTAAATAAATTTGAACTAAACGGAGAAAGGGAGACAAACGCAATTTTACAACGACCAAGTTCTTATGTCATCTATATTTTAGAATTTAATGTAACACTGCTTGCATTACTATAATCATCATGTATCTCCTATAAAAAATGGGGATCTTTTAAATTTATGTATCGTTTTGTTTGTTTATTTCATTCCAAACAAACATGGCCATGGCTAAAAGAAAGTGTAACCAGTTTAAAGGAATTTTTGGTAGAATTCATTAAAATATTGTTATTTATATACAAAAATAACCATGGTAGTTACCGCAGTTTAGAGTATTTATTAATTCATATTTTGCACTTTCATTTCACATGTTAAGGTTCATCAGGTGGATTTTTTAAATAATGCCGTGTTTACACCTCAAATGTACTCTAAGTACAGAAAAACATGGCAGGAACTAGAGGTAAAAAACAAAAAAGTAGAAAGTCGTCTAAATTTTGAGTTTAATATCCGCATATAACACACATCAAGAACTGGTCTCAAATTAAACAAACATATGTCTACTTTATTTTCGAATGAAATTCGTATGGTCCAATTTCACCCACCAAAAAATATCAAAATAGACTATTTTTATGATTTTGTAATTCCAGTATTTCAAAATATTTATTTGAACTTAAATGCCTACATTTTCTTCAAGATACTCTTACTTTTGAAATAACCATCTTTCAAAATTGTCAGTTTAGATTTTTATTGGCATCGTTTTTATATTTTTTTACAATTTGAAGTTGTTTGAAAATATCGCATTTGTCATAAAAATATAGACATAAAACTTTATTTGTTTGTCAATATAAGTATAAGTACATGTACACAATTCAACTTATTGTGAAATAAACATCTTAAAAATCCTGAAAGTCGTTCCTGATAAAATTTCTGAAAACAAGTATGTTCAATTATAATATATTGATAACACAATGTCAATTAAACGCGGAACTCGATCACTGTTTTCGCGGTCATATTATTTTCATAATACATTAAAGTATTATTTCAGTTTACTATTATTTATAATGTTTCTAAGTTAAATCTTGTTGTGTATAAATACATTTACTTTTTATATGTTTATTTTTCTTGTACTTTCACTTTTTTAAGATTGAAGCAAATTGATTCATGACTTTGCACAGATTCCAATCAGAACCTCTAGCTCGAGCTCTAGCTTCTTTGTTTTTAATCTCAATTTTTGGAAGACAAAAAGAACAAAGAAGATGAAGAAAATTAACATCAAACAAGTAAAAACAATCGTAAACAGGAAACATAATACATAAGAATACCTATCAAAAGGTGTTTGCAATTCGCAAAAAACAAAAGGAACAACAAAGACGCAGAGAATGCACATCAAATAAGTTGATAAAATCGAGAACAGGAAAAACTTTACAAAATAACACTAACCAAAAGGCGTTTGCAGCTGAACGGTTGATTACATAACTTCATCTGCCATTATAGACATTCCACCTTCCTATGATCTCCAACTTTATACATATAATCTCCCAACGTCCACAACAGTCATGTGCAAACAATTTCATTCCTAATATAATTTGAGTACGTAATGTAATACGTATACGGAAAAGAAAAGAAATAAATGATTTTATTCGTATTTGGAACTTTAGATTATATCAAAAAGATGATGTGGTATGATTGCCAATGAGACAACTATCCACAAAAGACCAAAATGACACAGACATTAACAACTATAGGTCACCGTGCGGCCTTCATCAATGAGTAAAGGCCATACCGCATAGTCAGCTATAAAAGTATCAACAAATAGTGAATAATCGTCTCCCAGTAAGAAAAGCAATACTTGACAAGTATAATATAATGTAACCACTGCCAAATACACCCATTAAGCCAAACAGAAGTTTTTAAGGTAAATTTTGAAAATAATTCTTTGGTTGTCTGTGTATGCACAAGCTATGTCTGGTGAATGATTCTTTTAATTATTATTATTGCCGATACATGAACATATATTCATGTTTATCTTTATTATTACACATGAATTCAGTATTTTGGTACTGAAGTTATGATTCAAAGCTCACTTTACTGAAGCACAACGGTTCCTAGATCCATGATTTTATAAACATTGTGCTACACAATTTTGTATCTCCTTATTGAGAATCAATATCAAATATTTATCCCTAGACATAGGGCAGATTCGTCTTGGATGATGTTTGCGTTATATTCAAGACTTGTTATGTCGTCTCGGACAAATTGTCGTCCCAAAATACCGATTTGCTACTAGTACTGCAACCAGAGTTAATTTTTTAAAACTTTAATTATCCGGTAGAACACACACCTAAATTATATAGCGATGGAAAGAGGAAAATGAGTACATTAAGAAAAGTTGGGTCGTAAAATCCAGAGTGGTCACATTTTTGTGAAATTGAGGTCAAAGGTCAGACCTAAAAATATCAATATTTCAACCACAAGGACAAAAAGGAGAAATTTTCTGATATTTATTCAATAGAATGCTACAAAAACGATTCAATCATAGGCATATGCTATAAACGATGTTAAAACGACAAATTTGACTACTTATATGAAGAGCTGCCATTACAAAATGGCGTTGATTTGGAACCTTCTGAATTTTTTTCCATTTATGACATAGCAAAAGAAGAAGTGACCTTGACCTTTTCACATCCACTTTCATATTGTGTATAGTGTTTCACTACAGTATATTACAAAATTATTTTGATAAACTAAAAAACACCAGTTTATCAAATTATTTCAATATCTTTTCTATCTTTGAAAAAAAACAAAATTCAAGCGCTGAAACAGTGCTTTTAATTTTGCATCTAAAAGGTTGTGTATTTTTGTGAAAAGTAGTATCTAGTTATAGATAAATACATATTATGTATTTACAAAGTCTGGACAGATCAGTTATAACACAAAATATACCCGAGGCGAATGCGAGGTTTAAAAAAAAATAAAAGTGTTACTTGCCTTGATTAGGGGTTTGGTTGAGTATAAAACAAAGTCAGTTTGGTGCATGAACATTGTCTTCGTGGGATAATCCTGGTAAAAAAGTTAACTCAACAATTTTTTAAGGGAAGGATGAATTATTTTACAATGTAATGCCAATTTTCTAATGTTGTAATTCAAAATCAGTCATGACCCTTATATAACTTCTAAAAGCGATACACAATAGCTCAAGTATTCATTAAATAGGGACATGCATCAATCTCTTAGTTAACATATGCGGATTCAGTACGCGTATAAGCATTACAACACACTTCCCTTTTTTTACAAGAACAAGTTCGGTGCAGGACAGAGTTTGTTCAAAGCAAACTCAGTGTTTGAGTACAAATGCCATCTGGAGCGTAAATACCGTCTTGATTCGGTCAAACTCGTCATATATAGTCATACCTTTGCAAAGGAAACACAAAAGCCATGTGAGTACAAAGTTTCGATCAATGTTCGTGACCCATATTCCCATATGCATATGCATGATTTATCTGCACGGCCAATATAAATGTAATGGGGCGAATGTTGTTACAGAAACGATTGATTTTGTAATATACATACATTTACGAATCTTTGTTATGTTTAGGGACAATTAACGGTTCAGAAGCGCCTTTGTGTAACTTTCATCAATTAACTAACAAATGAACAGAAGAGCCTAGGCTCCGTGTTGAAGACCGGACCGTGACCTATAGTGGTTTACTTTTATAAATTGTGACTTAGATGTAGTGTTGTATCATTTGCACTCATACCACATCTTCCTATATCTATTAAGAAGCTATACGGACATTATTTCCATAGAAATACCCAAACGAGGACCTAGCTCATAAGAGCACTGGTGATAATTCTGAAAGTCTTAACATAGACTTCAATTTCCTGCAGCAGATAATTGCACAGGTGTTGACTTCGATAAGTACTTGGTAATGCATTGATAAATGATTACTCACATTAATAAGCACAACTTAAAAGACGGTCAACACGTTTAGAGGACTCAGTTTTGTGAATTTTTCTGGGTTTTTTTAAAGGTTTTTCTTTTACACAAAAAAAAACAGTTTTCATATCTAAACTACAAGGACGAACCTGAGCGATAGATCGTATAAAAGTGTCAGGTTGTGAGGATATATGTCGATCAGTTTGATCACATATGTCCTCTTGGATTTCTGTTGTTTCTAATTTAAAGTTCCCTAAGGGTGACTGGGGAAACGAAATATGGTCACTTGGTCTTCTCACGAACGGCAGTAAAACGAAGTGGGGCATCCATTTGGCTGTGCGGGATGTATCAAGTTTGCAGTCACGTCGGGTCAGAATGGGGACGTTAAATCCGATGCCTTGTCTAAAGAGAGTGCCACGCTCTTTGCACATTAAGAACCCTTGCAATAACTCTTTGAGGGGTCTATAGGTGGCCTGTTGCACTGGAAAATTTTATCCCAATCCAATATACCATCATTTTCCAGGGGCAGTCCAAATTTTCCCGACCCTCATACCGAATGGCCTCTATTATGACAAGACCTACCTATTGTTTTTATTGTAAACTTGTTCTAGTCCTGAACATGTATGAAATATTTGCCACTGGACGCTAAGCAACCAACAATTAATCAATCAATCTAATTTAAAGACGCTAAATTTTTTCCTTCTGGTGCAAGTTTCATAACATCACTGATGATTCGCCCAAGGAAAGCAGAATATCAACAGAAGTTGGTTGTAGTATCACCTTGTTACACACCAAATCTCCGCGAAACTTCAATAGTACTTTTCCCTCCGACCACTTGCATGCATATTATTTGTTTAAAAGAGGGACGAAAGATACCAAAGGGACAGTCAAACTCATAAATCTACAACAAACTGACAACGCCATTGCCAAAAATGAAAAGACAAACAGACAAACAATAGTACACATGACACAACATAGAAAACTTAATTGAGGTTAAACATTGACATACAATGTATTATTTTCCCACAATATCAACTATAGTCACTATCCGGAAAAAACCGTTTTCTGAAGGATTTGTTTAACTTTTATAAAAAGTCAAAATGTTATTAACAAAAATATAATTTATTTACAGGAAATACACGAAAGAACTACTATAGATATTCAAATCACTCAAAAATAAATTAACTTCTCCTACAGAATCTACATAATCACATCGAAACTATCAAATTCATTGTGAAGGAAAAAATAAATGGTGGAGCTGATTGAAGGATAGGAAATTTCCGTAATTAAAAAAGGGACAAATGATGTTTTTATTTTTGAGTTTTTGACAATAGTTATCAAAGGTACCAGGATCATAATTTAGTACGCCAGACGCGCGTTTCGTCTACATAAGACTCATCAGTGACGCTCATATCAAATTCTTTATAAAGCCAAACAAGTAAAAAGTTGAAGAGCATTGAGGATCCAAAATTCCGAAAAGTTGTGCCAAATACGGCTAAGGTATTCTGTGACTGGGATAAGAAAATCCTTAGTTTTTCAAAAAAAATCAAAGTTTTGTAAACAGGAAATTTATAAAAATGACCACATTATTGATATTCATGTCAACACCGAAGTGTTGACTACTGGGCTGGTGATACCCTCGGGGACGAAACGTCCACCAGAAGTGGCATCGACCCAGTGGTGTAAATAGTTATCAAAGGTACCAGGATTATAATTTAGTACGCCAGACGCGCGTTTCGTCTACATAAGACTCATCAGTGACGCTCATATCAAATTCTTTATAAAGCCAAACAAGTAAAAAGTTGAAGAGCATTGAGGATCCGAAATTCCGAAAAGTTGTGCCAAAGTTGTGACAAAATTGTTTAGAATTAGCCCAACAAAATTTGCATGCAGTATCGCAATAATATGTTTTGTCCTCTCAAATCTCAAATACTGTTGTTGAATCATATGTTTTCTCGTTTTCAAAGAAAAGCACGTTAAATTTCTATCTCAAAAAACAAGCAACTTTAGGTTTGAAAGTTTTACTTAGAGATGGTATTATATTTATGTCTTCATCATTCCGATGATCCTTGATGATATGTGCATTAGAAAACATTAACGAAAATAGCGGGAAATGTATCGAAAAAATATTTTTTTGGATTGTAAGGTCACTACCCAAAACCATAAATTGAGGGTTACCCCATTAAAAGGATAAAATACAAAAATGTGACCATAGAAATTTTTTACGACCAGACAGAAATTAAAATATAGATATTGTATCATTTTAAAACAATTTGCAGCCGTGTGTTATTCCGGACCATTAAACTCGTTAACTTAGCGTCTTTTTCTATGTCAGTTGCAGTACTATACCGCCCTAACCGTAGTACGAACTTGGAACCGTCATTGAACTTTCGAAAATAATACATGCATGCCCTTTTTGTATTACCCTACATGAATTAGGAAATAAGCTGTAAAAAGAAATTATGTTAGATAAGATCAACAAATATTTCAGATTTTATCATATTCATTGAAGCACGACGAGAAGATATATTAAAAAAAACAGTATGAAATCCGGCGGATTCGTATTGGAAAATTTAATGTATAAGGAAATCGGTACAGAGACGGCTTTTAAATTAGGGGGAGGTGATACTACTTGCATTGTCATTTTTTTTACCTATGAGTTTGAATGTCCCTCTGGTATCTTCTCCTCTCTTTTATCTTCATTTTAACGTACATGGAATACCATTTGTCGGGGTTTTTTTTTTGTAAGTGTTGAAAAGCATTAACGCGTCAAATAACCGCCCCATTTTTTTTTTAAAGTTATTAATAAATAATAAGCTTGTTACCGAAGTGACTTGTACTTTTCAAATACTGTTACAATACATTTATTTCTGTTTTCTGGGTTTTCAAATGCTCGGACACATTTTGGAACAACTTTTCTGTGCTTTAGGCCACCCGCGTTAGCTTTTGAAATATACTCTTTGTACAACAGATATCTCAATTTAGCATCCTTATCTTGAAACGGGCCGGTTATTTGCGGATTGGAATTAAGTCTGAGCCGTCGGTGTTCAGTGCCTCCCCTTTATGCAAAATGTAAACCACATAAATAAAGCAATGTGTCTAGAAGTTGTTGGGGATTATCCACGCCAAGGATACCCTTATCATATAATGACGTTTCTTCATCTACCGATATCCCATCAGCCTGCTTGAGTGTATTTGCACCGAGACCTTCAGTTGCCCTTTCTTTCATGATAGCATCTAACACTTGTCTAGCCCTAAGAAATTCGGGATCCGTGAAGAAGTTAATACTGGACGATTTCTGATGGCGAATATATCCCTGTATTGAGTATTGAGGAAAACAGGTCATAAATACTATTGGACGGATATGTACCTCCGTCTTTTTTTTTGGCCTCTGCTATGAAATATTGTAATGAAGTGGACAGTTCTGTTTTGTCCATGTGTACCAAATCCTTTTGCAAACAATTCGGAGGAATTTCTAAATTATCTGATATCGGACGTAAACGGCGCTCGGCTTGCCAACTATTGAAAGCATTGTAACTCCATTTATATTTTTTGACAGAATTTTTCGGCACCGATTCCTCTATCTTGTTTTGAAGGGATTTAACTGTTTCTTGCTGACCGTGTCTAAACTGATGACGGGTAATTTCCAAATCATTATCACTTGGTTTTAAATCAAAATAACTTAGAATGTCACTTTCTTTTTCCTCACTTACTTGAGAATACGAACTTTGCGTAAGAAAAATCGGGTCCCACTCTTAACAAATCTATATCATCCATGGTCGTAATGCGGATTTTCTTTTTATATAACTGGACAATGATAACACACTTTTATATCTTAATTAGTGAGTTTTGTTTTAGTGAATTATTTTGACCTTATTTGCATATACATTATAATTTAAATGTTAGGCGTGGTTATAACCAAAATAATTTGAGCAGAATCTCCCACTTTAATGATCGGTAAGATAGGATAGAAATTTCAGCAAAATTGTAAAAAACAGAATATTTTTCGACGGTATATAAGTCAGATAATGCATATTTTAAGGTTTTTCTTGTCGTAGAACACACCTCGGGTTGTCCGGATTGCCCAAAGAAATACCTCCCTTCTGTCGGTCTTTCATTTGATCAATCCTGACACCC